>LPNX011128440.1:91892-247115 GCA_001517045.1 Pseudotsuga menziesii | reverse complement strand
GATTGACGGCATTGCTTTGATCTTCGGTGAACCACCAGGAAAGGGTCTGCAAATCTCGTACATTATCAGCTCACAAATTGTTTAGTGGTTATTACAAGCCTGGAAACCACAGTCAGGCAGATCTGAATGACAAACAAGGTATGTGCATACACAGTTTGACTTTTTGGCTGCTTTCTTTATCTGAAGTCTGCACAGTTCATGAGTGAACAAGTGATGATATGAATGCTCAGTCAATGAAGTGGCAGTGTTTATGAATATAAACAGTGATCCGGGGTATCAGCCTCTCTGAGTAGGCATTATTAGCATTCTTCCAATCCACTATAAACTCTGTAAAAATTTGTGGCTGCCTGGAGATATGAGTTTGGGAAAGTGTACATCTGAAGAAGTCATAATCCTGGTTTCATCTCAGTTCCAAACCAATGTTAAATTCATTGTTCTCTGCTGACCGGAGGACTTCTTATCTCCTTGCAAAGGTGGTTTTAAGCTTTCTCTGTATGGCTGGTTATTTAACAGAGGTTATTGAAGTCCACTTAGGATGATATTTGAATGCTGCTGATGATAAGGAAAGTCTGAAGATTGTCGTGTTAGCACTCACCTACAGCAATACATTACACACTCTTTGTCTTGGGACAGAGGTACACTATACTGTAACTTCATGCTATTTAAATCAGGTTTGAATATTGTTTTTAATCTTGAGTTATTGATGCTGGTTTAGATTATGTGAGAAGTGCAATTTTTGGTTACTGTGTTAAAAGTTCTGATAGCTCAGAGTTCAAGCAAGCTTTGAAAAACTACAGCAATGAAGGCATGTTCAAGCAGTGTTGAGTTAAGTAAGCACATAATCTTGTAGACATCATTATAGTCACGTGTTAGCATTGATTGGCTAAATCATAGTGCCTACATGTGCTCAATCAAGTTGAAAAGGTCAACTCCTAGTGTTTTATGATGACATTCTTTGTGACTAAGTATCGACTTGATAAGATATGATAAGTGAAAGATTGATTTGGTGATGAGACAAAAATCAATTAGCAGTTGATAAGATTGACTACATGATCAGTTTATCATGTTGACTATATGAGTAGATTAGCAGGATGATCATATGAACAGTTGAACAAGTTAGCACAAGTTGACCACCTTGACAATGACAGTTGAATGACAACAGTGGCATATACATATGTACTTAGTAATATTTAACCAGTGGTATGTTCAGTAAAATACACTCAGTGGCATGACACTCAGTACACAGTAATATATGTATGATGAAACACAGTGATAAATGCTCATCTTATGTATGAAGTGCTAGAGATGTTTACACAATGATGTGCTCAGTTTGATATGCTCAGTGATGTTTACACAGTGATACTCAGTGATGTATGATGAAAACACAATGTGTGATGATATGGAATTATATAGTACAATGATGAATAGTGGTAATTAGGAGTGAGTACATTGGTTCAGTTGTGCAGCATTAGCACAGGCTACTACATGTGCATTTGGTCTGACTCATATTGGCTGAGTAGTATGAGCAGTTGGTTTGACCTAGGTGGTCTGGTACATAGTTGGTTGAATTCAGATTGATTGATTCAGATGATGTGAACAACAACTTGACTGGTACAGCTGGATTGCGCATGTTGATGAGTAGTGTGGAGCAATTGTGGTGCAGTGGTCAGTGGACAGTTGATGAGCAGTGAAAGTGGTTGTGCAGTGTGGTACAGGTGTTGGATAGCAGGTCCGCAGGATCAGTGCAGTTTGTGGTTCAGTAGTTCAGTTTCTATCTTCATATAAGGGTGGCAGGACGGGGCAAGGAAAGGAGGTCGTAGCCTCCTTCCGGTGGAAGTCGGAAAACTAGGGAGTGGCAGCTTCCTTCAGGTCGTAGCTTGTAAATCAAGGGGGTCGTAGCCTCCTTCCAGTTGAAGCTGAAAAAATTGAAGTCTTTGTAATAAGGGGGTGTTGCCTCCTTCCAGTTATTTCTGGAAAACTATTTAAAAAAGGCTTCCGTGGTTTTCCCCCCAGGACTTGGGTTTCCACGTAAAAATCTTGTGTACTGTGTTGCTATGCTTTCTATGTGATGATGATGATATGATGATGATAACAATGCTGATGGTCATATAATGATAATGTGACAATGCATAATATTGAATAAGTTGTTGATTATAAAAGTTGAAAAAGTAATAAATATTGCACACACTGATTCACCCCCCCTCTCAGTGTCTACAGGATCATGCTCATGATGAGAAAGGAAAGCATACTAAATTCCAGCAGTTGTGGGTAGGCCCTTTTCAGATTTCAGCAAAGCTTGGCCCTTCTACTTACAAATTGCAAGATCTACAGGGGTGGGAAGAGAATTTACCAGTGAATGGCTTGGTTCTCAAGCCTTATTTTTCCTGAGTTTCTTTGAGTTTTTTCTGTCTTGTATATAAATAAGTTGTTTGGCTGTCTTTGAGTCATGTTTTTTCAGTTTGTTTTTGTTTAAGTTTTATTGATTTCAATCAGGGAAGCAAATCTACGGTTGCATGGGGAACATCCGATTTTCCTGGGATTGATAAACGTTCTTGGTATCAGACTGTGTATTGCTGTTTATCTGAAAAGAACTTCTTCCAGTTTAATAGTTTTCTCAAATAGCTCTGTGTGCATTGAAGTCCTGCTTAACCCCTGTGAAATAAGCCGGACTCAAAGAGTCCGGAATACTATGTTGAGGCTCCATCCACTTCACACTTAAATTGTTCTAAGGGGCAGCAGCAGAGGACCCATGGAAAAGAGCAAGGTAGACAGTATATTAATATAAACGATCCCATGCCAATAAACGAATGCCAAAAGACAAATAAGAGTCAAAAACTCCTCTGAAAACATCATACATTAAAGCAAATGCTGAATCATAAGTACTAAATTGCCGAAAGATCCTCTCCGTCCGTGAGCTGAAACCTGAAGTACACCACTCGCACAAAAGGACACTATGGGATAGAGGATCCTGAATTAAAATTCAGTAAGAAATGCATGCAGGAGGACTCATTTAAAAGGGACAAAAGTCCAAAAGCACAAAAGTGCTAAAATGGCATGGGAATGAGGAACAAACGAATATTTTTTGTTTACCATATGCTACAATCATGTGGTGTCCAAAGCTATCAGCCACCTGAAGACAAAGGTAATAATGAAACTCATCTTCTGGCCTCGACAGAGTTATCTGGACTTGAAAATCTTGGTTTCCACTTTCCCAAATTGGACTATTATCAACGATTGAAGGTACACACTTCCGGCATTCGAGAAATCTAGATAGCTGGAAGAATTCAAAAGGATGCATTTGTTGTTAAACAGTGTGTCACTCAAAGATTAATTACCCAGAGATCTAGGTTCACCAGGTAATCGCCAGTTGTTGCTACTGCAACTTTTCTCCCCAAATCTCTTAAATTTTGGGCCCCTCCTCATAACTGAATATCGCTTCAGGTTGTTTCATCCTCGATGTTTCTTCGGTCATGCTTTAAGTCTGGATGTTTTGAACAAGTTACATACAGCCTGTTCCCAGAATTTGTTTGTGCTTGATTTTTTGCAGCGGGTCGCATAGTTGGGTTTAGTTTTGCAAATTGTCTTTGATGGGCCGTCGTTTTGAAAATGAAATGGACCTTGACTGCTGTTGAATTTTAAAGGCTTTCAAACACTTAATTTTTTCTTTTAAATCGGCTGCTTTTGCTCTTTTTCCCTCCGCCATTACGGCTCCCAGAGCGGTTTAGCGTCCGAAGTCCAAATCGCTCTGACGTCCGATTAATATTTGGTGAGTCAATCGCTTGCCCATAGATTTTACCCTTCCGCCGTTGCAGCTGGGAAATCCTTTTAGCTTCCGATTCGAATGTCTTCCGACGTCCGACTAAGCCCTTTCCCACCCTCGTTTCGCTTATCCATGGCTTATGTCTTCAGTCCTTGTCTCGTCCGCCGTTGCGGATGGAAAAGCCGTTTAGCCTCCGATGTAACTTCTCTTCGACGTCCGATTAATAGCGTTTCCCGCCTGCAAAGTGGTCCACCCTTCTGAAGTTAGTATTGTTTGAGCTGCCAGTAAGTTTCCCGCCGACGGTAATATTCGTCAAGCCTGTGGGAGGACGAGGTAGTATGGTCAGCATTTGTAAGACGACAATGGTGCACCCAGTCTTCTTCGTGGATTAGCCGTTTCAGTAGTACAATATGCTGCTTTGTTTTGTAACGCAAATCTAATGAATGATGCATTCCAGTTTATTTGCAGATGGACCTAAGGGATTGGGGGGACTACGGCGGCGCGAAGGTGTAGCTGAGCATTTTGGCGCAGGTCGAACCGAGGCCAGAAGGACAAGCGAAAGAAAAGACAACATGAATGGCAACGAAGAGACGGAACCAAAAGATCTGTCAGTTACTCAATAGTTCGTAGAAGAATCTGAAGCGTTGGCGAACTGAAGGATCAAACGTTTGGAGGGCAGCCCAAGGGGTCTGCTGTTGTAGTTTAAATATTGTAAAGATAGGGTAGAGCAAAGGACTTTTTCGCTGGAAAAACTTGTAAACCATTTGCTTGTAAGAGGAACTACTTTGTTTTACAAACAGGAAACTGCAACTTTTCCCTGTTGGAGAAAGTGTACTGTGGAATGTATCAAATGTGATTAAATGAACAATGTTGAAGAGGAACTAATTCATTTTCAGCTGTGTTTCATTAACTGTGAGAGTATTAACTTCCTGAACCTATGTTCTTGTTAAATGCTTTTCAGTATATTTTATGATGTTTTCCACTGTGAGTAATGAGTGTTGTTCATAAAACGATTGGCTATCTGGTTGTTTAAATATCTTTAATTGTTCATGTGTCTTGAAAGAAGTATCAGCTATCTGTAACTCTTCATAATGCACGTGCAAAATGTATTACTTACCAATAAATGATAATTCTGCTCCCTAGGGATAGTTTAGGTAGTTTAATTTATTTTCTTGTTGTATGTGATCTGGATGCTTGTGAGCCTTAAGACGAGAGGTAAGAACCTGCGCATCACATTGTGTAGTTCCTTGCATCTTTATCACCCTGCATTGTTAGTTAGACATTTGCATTTGCATACATTGAGTCAAAAATACAAAAACTAGGTGGACCGGGCTGCAACCTGTGAAACCTTTTGTTTTGTTACTTTGACCTACGGTAGCCGGACCGCAAACCGGACGGATTCCCTATACCAAACAGTCAACGGGCTAGTTGGGAACGTTGATTGGGGAGAATCCCTTACTGTTGTCGCCTGCGAATTTCCAGGCATCAACATGAGTGAGAATGGAAAACAAGGCTAAGGAAAAATGGAATGACTTCTTAGTGACTTTGACTATGTGATCTCTCTGAATGATAACTGATACACTCAACCAAAAATACAGATGCATGATAGATAATAACAGGGAATGGCGATGTCTCGCAAATGGATGCAGTACCTGGGCTTGTTTCCTTCAGACGCAAGCAAGTTTTCATTTTCATTACTTTACAAGACAGGTCAACCTTCAAAGTAAGGTGCCCTAGAAGCCTTTTGGGCTCCAGTACTGACAAATACATAGCCTTTGCAAGCTACTCTCACATGTTGCCTTGTGGAGGCAAATGAGTCGAACACTATACAAAGAGTGAGTACTCGTCCTTTGACCATTGATATTTTTCAATAAGTTTCTTTTTCACATAAGATAATAGTCATCCTACAATAGCAGGTGCCTTGGAAAGCCTTATGGGCTCCAGTAAATGACTAAGGCCTAGCCCCGTTGCCAGCAAGCAGTCCATAGGCCCGACGGGTTTGCCTCTCCCTGTTGCCCCTGTGGAGGGAAGATGAGACTTACATTATACAAAGAATGAGTGCTCAACCCCTTCGCCACTGACTACCTTTTAAACATTTGCTTTGCATCAATTAGATATGTTTTTTATGCGTTCCGATGCTTTAGTGTTTAGCAATACTCTTTGGAGGAACACTTGTTTTGAGGACTAAAGGAGAACTACCCAATGAACCCAACCACACTGGCCAAGCCACATACTTCATAGCCAAAGACACGTAACAACATGGAGTCTATCATGCACAGGGGTCAAGATGAGGAAAATATCTTCAATCTCACTGAGTCTCAATCAATCTAAGTCATGGGATAAAATTCAAACAACGAATGAACTAGATGGATGGGGGCAAATGACATATGGGACCAACACAACACTAAGGTTTAATCATTTGTATAAGCATGGCATGAGCAACAGTCTTCAACATTAAGTCCTTTGATTAGTCTTAGCACAAGTTCAAGCATTAGTACATATGTAAGCATAGGTCACCATGATCATCCTAACAAGACAAGCCTAGGTGTTTGATATACATCATAGAGAAAAATCAAACCAGGGAAACATATACCTGATCTCACCATATATACATGTCTCCATCTGATAGGGCCCCTCTGTAATTGTGTGTACCATATCTGATCTGCTACTCTGCTCAAATGAACTAGGTTATCACTGAAATCATCTCAATGGACTAATGAATCTTAGTCCTGGCAAGGAAAATCTGTTGAACAAGGCTCTGGAATGGTTGAGGCTATAATGATCCATGCCAAAACCCCATGTGAAAATAGCTCGAAATAGAATAAGAGATAGATCTGTATGTTGCAACATGGTAGCCCAACTACAAATGTATATGTGATAACAACACCATACTCGCTAAGAAGGAGTGTTGATGTTTCTAGTAGCATTGGAAAATATTAATTGATAGTCATGTTGGCTCCACAAAAAATATTAATAACTAGCCCTAGAACAAGTCAACCGAGTTAAAGAGAAAATGACCCAGTCAAAAAGGCCAAGTTGACCCAGTAAGAAAAGTGACCTTTCCCAGTATATATAGAAGTGAAGTTGCCTCATTTGTAACACACCAATTCACTCAAGCAAGTGCGTAGATCCAAGGAAGCTTAGTCAAGTGATCAAGATAAATTAATAAGACATCTTTTGGGGTTTACTATCTTTCTCTCTCTTCTTCGTTCTCAGAAGGGCTCAACTACTCGAAGGTTATTTTGTATCTTCCTTGTATATCATTATTTTGTAACTAGTGCTAGACACTATATTTGAAATTGTACCTTGTTGAAGAATCTTACCTAGAGAAGTTGTTGGGTTTTTCCTGCCACAGGGTTTTCCCAAGATAAAAATTGTGTCTAATGTGGATGTGTTTATTTTAGTGATCATTTTATGCATGCAATTTATGTTTATGTGATATAAAAGTTTTTGAAAAGTTTAAAAACATTTTACTGCTAAGAAAAATCAACACTTCACTCGTCAAAAGTTAATCAAGGCATATAATTCAATAAAATACAACATTGTGGTCAGTTTACATAATCAACCATTATATATATATATATATATAGGATAAAAACTTCTTCATAATATCTATAGTTGAATACTTCTCTCAAAATAACAATTATTAGAAAATCACTAAACAATTACTTATATTTGTGGGTTTCAACTTTCTCGGTAGAGAGTCATTTCCGGTATTTGATGGTACATTACTCCCATTTATCTTCATATGGTGAGGGATGTGTCTCCCATCACATGTTAGTAGTGAGATACTCCATATTTTTATGTATTTATGCATAATTAATGATATTTTGGGTTACCTTATTAAGAATGCAATTTTTTTATATTTTTCAATTATGCCATTGTTTTTTAATTTGTTGTATTATATTATTCAGTTTTATGTATTCATACTACAAGCACCTATTTCCTTTGGTCTTACATGGATCCCATGCCAGCATAAACAGGGGAAGTTTCCATTTGTTATTTGGTATGACATGATGATTCCCTTAAGAACTATGTTTGTTATTCAATGTTAAAATTGGGTGGTAGTGTTCTACAAAGTTGAAAGACTTCATAAAAATATATGTGTTGCTTGCTTCATATTGTATTAATGGGACCACTATTAGGATATATGGCTTACATGTTGTAATAAAAGTTGTTTTATGACTTAGTTATGTTTTTGTACTTTTTACGTAAAAAATATATTCCACATTCATAAGTGGAAATGATTTTCTCCATGAGTAGCCATATATAAGGAGGTGAACTCCTATGTAATAATTTCCCCAGTTACTCATAATACCACATTGTGTTATTGTTTGTATCTCTCTCATATGTTTATCTATCTTTCTTAATATGGTAGCAAAGGGAAAGCAAGGCTAAGATTAGTCAGGATAGAAAAACTACATTCTCACAAAATGCAGTCAAGGACTGCAAAAAAGTTTAGATTCAAGTTTTAAGAAAATATAGCACTTAATGTATTATTTTGCACAGTTCAACCTATTTCATTTAAATCCGTTATACAACTTTCAGAAATTTATTTTCTTCATTAGAGAGAATGCTTCATGAACAGAACACATTCAAGTAGAGGCAAATCTCTATTTGTTTTTTAGGCATTTTGGAAACCTTAGAAAGTTTCAGTTTGAGAACAGAGTAGGGCAAGGCAGTGTAGCAAGCGTTGCACACTAGCAGATTGCATAGTTACATAGCTAGAGATATATGTTATGGTAGGTTCCACAAATCATAAGCAGTGACGGAAAAAATAGAAGTGATAATTTCCAATGAAAACAAAACAAAAATGAGTACACTAATGTCTGACTGTTAGTCTCTACAAGAAGTTTGCGCAGAGTTAGTTTTTCAATGGAAAACCCAATATCCAATATAAAATATTATGGGTTCAATTTCCACACCTGAAAAGTGGAAATCCATATGTAATTAATGAATAAGAACTTGTGGGGAATAGTAAAAGAGACTGATAATACACCTTCAAATCAAAAATAAAATGTTGGCATAGCATAATAGAGATGATAAAGCCAAAGACATTATCGGCCTTGCCCTCTCAAATTCAGAGTTACATCTTATAGATAAAGTTTTAGACACAAGTAGCCTGAAATGGGCAGGCACCACAAGCAGCTCACTTGAACGAGTAAAACACCCTACAAGAGGCAAACCAGAGTACTCTTCCATCAAAGTCACCCCAGACTTGCACTTGGGGTCAAGTTATTAATTAAAATCATTCTATATTTTCAATACTAACGATTTATATATAGGCTTAATGGAGATACAAAGATTATCAGGATATATGAGCCAAAATGTTAGTCCAAAAACATAAAACATAAACATGATAGAAATATTGATTTCTTTTATTATACATTTCTCTTCCCATGGCAGCATGCCGAAGACATCTGCCATAAAACTTTAAAAAAAGAATTAAAAATGTGAAAAAAAACCTGAAATTTGACAAAAATAACACCTCAACACTATCTTCAGAGTACAATTTGATGTATAACATTGATAAATTGCATATGGTAGATAACTTTTGATGCTCGAATGGATTTGGATTCACCAATGAAATAATATGTACAGAGAAGGAGACCATTTCTTATACCCAAAAAGCCTCTGGCCCCCGTTTCTGGTTTCAATGTCATTAATCATTTCAGAGTGTAGGATCCTACACAAACGAACATACACTACCCAATGCAAAGAGAAGCAGTAATCTTGCATCTGACACAAAGTTCTTAACTACTGATCCAAATGCACTGAACTAGAGATATTTTCCCCAGACACTTAGAAATGGAAATAGTGCTACAAGCAACCTAAAAAGCAGTGGCACTTCCCTCTTTCTCACCCTTCTACTGAGTTTTCCCATTTTCTTCTGTTTTACAGTTCTCGCAGGGCTCTGAGTACCATTATCCAAGTCCTCCCACCCACCCAAATTCAACCCACCTGGTTGGCCATCTTTTCTAGATTCATCAGGATCAGCCCAAGAAAACTCCCGCCTTGTTTCTGGTGATGTATTACCACTTGCATCAGGCTGTTCCCCACCATCATTGTATGGTGCATATTGTTCATTCGACATTTCTTCCGTTGGATTTGAATACACAGTATCAGGTCGAGTCCTATTTCTATAAGATGCTGTCTTGCGCCGCCTCTTTGGTTTTGCTGGAGCTGGCGAAACAGTATTCAGAATTGCTTTCCAAGCCTGTTGGAACAAAGTACCAATAGCTGTCTGGGCAAAAGGAAGAACCAAGGCCATCACAAGTCCCATTGGATTTCCAAGCAAAAATGGTATGAGCACTGCTGGAAAAATCCAAGTCAATGACCTAACAGCCTGCATCAGAGACACATATGGGTAAGATTTCCCTGACAAAAGCATGGCTTCATGACAAATTGGACAGCATAAAGAAAAACTTGCCCCCACAAGACAGCCTTAGTAAGCAATGCAAATTTCATTTTTAATAAAGAAAAAGAAAAGGGATTCATCCTTCAGCATAGTGAATAACATCTATTAAGTACTCTTTGGGCAAAATTATCCATGTTTATGATGAGAACTCGTAAGCTAAAATTTGAGAAGTAGTTGCATTGTGAGAAAGCATAATGTTATCCTATGAAACATTCATTATACTTTTCTCCCCAAATACATTTGAAAATTAATTGAAATAGAATAAACGGACCGTTAAAACTTGCTATGTTGCAATTTTAATATTTTATACAGTTTAGGAGACGCTTAGAAAGATCACATGCTGTATAATGTCACTAGAGAATTCCTAATAGATTAACTACAAGGTTTTGGGGCAAAATAGTCAACGAAGTCTCAAAGAGAAAGCTTCTTAACTACAAAGTGGCAAAATGTCGGGCCTTAACACTGCTGCAACAATATCAGCAGCCCTAATCTTCAGGATACTTGATGCTGCTATCCCACCTTGATCTTTGCGGCAGATCTAATGGTTTCAACTCAGACAAATTCACTTTAATCCAAATACAGCACTTTTATCAAATGCCAGGACTGACATAATCAGGTTTACCTCAGAGAAAGTTAGCAAAGAATACTCCAAGAAAATGATCTCCAAAAGGACTCCCTCGTCACAGAAGAATAAAGTGATTATAAATACCATGATCTTCTCCAATAGAAGTACCAATCGCTGATCAATGCCATCTATTTTAATCCGACAAGTTGGTTCTTGTGTGAAGTCTCTCAACTTGCGTTTACCACCTAAAACTGCTCAGACTCATGGCCAAGGTGAAGCCTCCACGGTCTTTGTATTATTATTTTCTTTCATCAAAGGGACTTTCTTCTTTGGGGGTGGGTATTGAATGGTCGGTCTACTTCTTGTCTTTGTTTCCTGTGTCTGTGAAACATCTGAATCTTGATATGCTTGCTAGGTAATAGTTGGTATCACAAATTTGAAAATAGAGATCTATGAACCTGAGTCTATTTTAGAGATCCACTAACTTTTTCCTTGAGCTTGAGGACTATTACACTTCTAGGCATTTTATGTCTCAGTTCATTCTTGGGGGTAGTATTTACAATTTTATTTTCTCCAGTTCTTTCTTGGGGGTAGCATTTACAATTTTATTTTCTCCAAGTATAAATGTTAATTTGAGTTTTTGTAAAGGGTTTGTTACTGAAGTCATTGTTTATGGCTGTATTTCCATTGTTTCAAGTAAATGATCTGGTCTGTTTATGCCTCATTAGGCAACAGGGGAGATGGAGTGGCTATGTTCTTCAAATTTTAAATCGGTAGAGGGAGGGAAACTTTTTACCTGCTCCAAATCCCAATACCACTGTTATAGACTGATTTCCCTGTAACCCTACAAATACAACTTCATATACATTAATCTAAAAACTGAATGGTTAACATGCGATGCAACCTACTTAAACGCTAGGGGAATTGGTGATAGATCCATCGCACTGGATATTTCAAGGGATGAAACAGGACCATTGCCCAACCTCCTACACAACCAACTCCACACATGGTCAGCAACACTTAACTTTCATTGCCTTGAACCATGCAGCAAATGTCACAGATGGTCTTGAGTCAACTATATGGCTCCACTCTAGCAAGATCATTGTTGCCGCCTTTCACACACCTAGGTTACGTGGCAGAAATCTTCAAGCCACTTGATGTGTCCTTGGGGGCAAGTCTCGAATCAAGGCTGTCACCTTGTTCTTGACTCCTCCGTTCAAGCTAACTCCTAACGAAGCCAAGGGGGGTTAGACCCTATTAAATTACTAAGGCTAATTACTTAGTGTGATGGTGTTATATTAATTAAGTTGTTTGGGAGTTTTGAAATTAACCAGTGGAAACAAAAGATAACAAGATGTAAGATTTAAAGCATATAAGCACAGTAATGACACCCAATATATATATAATTGAAAGAATTGATCCAAGTAAATCACCGGTGCCTTAAATGGAGTCAACAGAGAAAATAATGTGCTTGCATGCGCTTGAATGAATGTTTTGCAAATGTCTCTTGGTAGATTTTAAATTAATGTGGAATGTGAATAAATTAAATTAGGCGAAAAGGGGACTCCAAATATACCCAAGGGGTACTTGGAGTATGTCCAAAAGTGAACTTTCACGGCTACCCGCAAGGTGTTTGTGGGCTGGAACGGAGTCTCAGAGACTATTGTTCATAACGCACCCGTCAGGGTGTGACAAAGATCGGCGCCTCGAGGTCACTTTCCAGTTGTTCCCACTCCTTTGGGTATTTTGCCACCGCTTACAGTTTGTTCGAGGCATTGGATTTTCGCCTGATGGTTTGTCAATTTGGGAGGTGATAACTAATTAATCTAGTCACTCAAGTGCTTTTGATGCAGCTTGACTGATCGGACGAACCGCAGCCAAGTACAGAGCATACACGCTGGAGTCTTCGTTATTTTTAGTAAATTTTAAAAAATGTGTTCTTATTAAAAAGAAAACCCTCCAGGAACCTCTTTCGGTCCAAGTGGACCTCAATCGGGGAATCAAGGAGGGGTTGATTTTATTATGATTATCAAAACAATAAATGAAAAATGGAATCAGAGATACACAACACCGGTTTTCTAATTAGTCCTACCACATATCTCTTTCCCCTTGCGGGTCAATCAAGAAGTCGTGGGGTAAGTAGTATGATTACTTTTGAATTGAAAATATGGAATAATGCAAAATATTATCAGAGTATACAATCTTGCATGTCAATACTAAACCAGAACAGAAAAAAGGGAAAAATGCAAAAAAAAGTGAAACGGACGCGGATCCCCCCTGGGGGATGGGGGGCTGGCTCGAAAGAGCCTACTCAAAAAAGATTTCATTTTATTATTATTGGTTACAATATCAGCAAACTGAAATATCAAAATCCTCTAGGTCCTTATATGGGATGAAACCAAAATCTTACAACTTTCCCAAAATTTTAAGATTTCAGTCAAAGGGGAGACTCCTGGGGGGATTTGAACGACCCGAGGCCACTTTCGAACAGCAGCTTCTCCTTTCTGTTATGCCTGCTAAAGGATAGCGAGCATGTTAGAATGAAATATGCCCAAAAGCACTTTAAGAGTACCTTTGTGTCAGCCTACTTTAACTCAAACAAAAGTTAAAACTAGCTAAACCGATGAAAAAAGAACCAAGGAAAGCAAGCCTTCCTTGGGATCTTGACTTGCTGTTTGTGCAGCCAATGAAATATGCACTGATTGCTGGATTTAATCTTTTTAAAACAGAAAAGAAATCTAGAGCATGCAACCTACAGATTATCTTTAAATTGCCACACAAAACGGACGATTTTCTTACGCTAGATCTAGAATGCTTAATGATACTTTTCAGAAATGAGATCTAGACTATGAGCTTTGGAATAGTAGATCTAAGTAATTTTTACTTTAATATGATAGATCTAAATTATAACAAAGCTTGCAACCAAAGTAACCAGTTAAGATTTGGATTTTTATAAGGAGGAAGAGAGAGGAAGAGTGCTGGTAGCCTTGAAGATCAACCATGGAGCTTTCAGGTGGAATGTCGAGGGACTATGCCTTTGAATGGTTTTGGAGAGAGTGAAGAAGCAAACTAGATCAACATCCTCTCCAAGCTAGGAACCTGCAACTGAATCCAAAGACTTGCCAAAATACTTGTGATATCCGGTTAATACATACACAGAGATTTCAGAATAACATGCATATAAACTTATAAAACATGCTGAATCTATATCTCTAAACATGCATCAAAGGAAAGAGATAGCCAATAAACTTATTGAAAAGCTCCTTTCCTATCAAGATTATAATAAGCTTATTATCAATCTTAGCAATGAATCCACAAAGAATCAGCAAATTATGAACATAGATACAGGTTACCTTAGTAAAACATGGCAATGCTCATCCACACATACAATGACATGACACCGTCTTGCCTCCAAAGCTTCTCTTTATTTCAAATGAACAATAACAACAATACAATAGCAACAGCACCTCAATCCCAGTTCTAACTAGCTTGGAAGAGGTGATCTGAGCTTTATTTATACAAAATATAGGAGATCCAGCCCAGGGGGGCGCAAATCCCAAGGAGATAGACCACTGCAGCTGAAGGAGAGTCCATCAATGCCTGATTTGAAGTTGAACTGAGCTTCCACTGAGTCTACTTGTCAATCGGGGGGCTAATTGAGCTGACACATCAACCACGGAGCTTCCATAAGAGCCCACACGTGTGGAGGAGAGAGAGAGGGCACAATTCCCCATAAAGGAGGCTGAAGTTCAACTCTAGATCTGTCCAGATCACCTCCTTCGGTAAAGGATTTGTCAAATCCAGTCAATCTGGTGCCAATGAGACTGATTTCAATCAAATCGGTTGAGAATCCATTGATCTAGGATTTTGGATTTGCTCCATTATTCATCAATTTATTAATTAAAATAATCAATAATTGATTTTTTGGAGCTTTATGACTTGAGTGATGGAAAATCACTCAAAACTTGAAAATAGTGGGTCTATGGGTTTACATGGTGCTCTTAGCTTGAAAATGAGCACCCCCATGACTGAAACTGACTATTTGGCCCACTTTTATTACAAAACCAATTTTTCCAATTAGACTATTAAAAAATAGCCTAAGTTTTTTGTGGAAAAATTAAAATTTAAAAAAACTTCAAAAATTAAAAAATTAAAAAAAAAATAAAAACCTAGGGGGACTTAGACATGTTCATATGACTCGACAATAATGCCTAGCATATTTATACATTGACACATAGACTCTAATAACCTCAATAGGCCTAAATGCCAAGCCGACAACCCCAACTTTGGAGGTATTGAGTGAAAAACTCAAAAATTATCAGTCATTTGTTCAACAACCAATAATAACCAAGGGAAAAAACACCCTAGGCTGATCAGATTGGCAAATAAAGTCTAAGAGACCGAGTCTTTTACAAACACTATCATGCTAGAACATTTTATTACAACTCCCCTATGGGGTATGAACATGTGATATAGTACAACAAGCACTTCCCAGAAGCACTTCCGAAGGTCTTCTGAAGTCCAAACAAGTCATCTTTGTCCGGTTCACCAGGCTCACTTAATAAAAAACCACTAAGTACAACTTAGGTGGTAACAATCATCATCGCTTTTAATTTAGGTAATACTGAAAAAAGTAATAAATAATACCTGAATGTGAAAATTGCACCCAAAGGTGTAGAATAACATGGAAGGTGGAAAACAACACCCAAGGGTGAAGAATAGCGCTCATAGGTAAATCACCAATGTGGAGGATGATCCACCCATAAGCTTACCATCACTAATCCTAGGGCCAAGTTTATGGCTCAAAATGATGCAATTTAGTATAATTAATGGAAGAGATAACAAGAGAAGTGATCATTTCATTTGTGAGCATACTTGAAATCAAGCGGTTATAATGCCTTCATTGTGAAGATACTCGATAGTGCTCTGGAACATAAATTAGAATGTCTAAATATGTGCTAATATAATGAGGACACAGTCTAGGCCACTGTAGTAGAGGAAGGGGCGCTACCCTAAAAGGGGCAAATTATGCTTGAAATTCTGCTCCAATTTCTAGAGGAGTGCACTTTATTTTAAACAGAAAACGCATTGGAATGGTTTGAGGAAGGATGGCCTTGATTAGTTTAACCTTTATATACTAATTCATGTAATTCTTGAATAAGGTCAGCCCAATAGTGAATAATGCTGGCCTGCATTGACCGCTAAAGTAGATCTGTAGGGTGGTGATGGTCTATCCTTTGTAGATTGTGCCCATGATAAATGTTCATTTATCTCTTCTTTAATGATACAATTCCTCCCTTTTCCTAAGACAAAATTATGTTCTATTCTTAATATTATTGCCGCCCTTCACGCATCTCGGCGGGTTGGTGTGGCAGAAAACTTCAAGCCATTGGGTGCGTCCTTGGGGGCAAGTCTCGAGTTGAAATAATGTCACTCAACACTCAACTCCTAGTGAAGCCAAGGGGGGTGGTCCCTATAAAAGAATCTAAGGCATTTAAGTTAAGAAACAAAAGATGAAACGTCTAGGAGTTTGAAAGGAAATACTGAAACAAGACTTTGCAAATGAAAATTAACTCAACGACATGAAATACAAATCAATCCATCCACATAAGATTCACTTTAAGTAAAACGATTGTATGATGTAGACTAGTGCCAAATGGAGTCTGAAAAATGAGTGTTGTTGTGACAAGTGTTTTGAAAATGTACTTGGTCAGTTTTAATTACTAAAAGATGAGTGGATTATGGGGAAAAGGGATTCCCAATATACCTTGAGGTACGAGAATGTGTCTGAATTTTGACAAAAATGGCTCCTCGCAAGAAGATGTGGGCTAGATGGAGTGACGGGGATGTGTCCAACACTACACCAAACGAGGGTGTAGCGTGACGGGGCCCCACGTTCACTTTCTAATTGTTCCCGCCTTCTTCGAAGGATTTGCCCACAAATGACAAACTTCGTGTACGTCGGATTTCTGTATGTTCAAGGGGAAGTTGATTTTATTAAGACGAGTTGCTTAGTTAAATGTAAAAAATTATAAAGTGCAAACTTCCGCTTTTGGTTATCCTAAAGATCAGGGCAAACCTGCGATGGGAAAAAGCATATGTTGCCAACTTTTTTTGTACCATAGTTGGAATACCTGAGGAGCCACCAGTTGACAAACATGATAAATGTTTGATTCCAGTGTATCAAATGATCCACCTTTGTGTCTAGCCAGTTTTGGCTAGTCAGTTTTTGTTTTGAATAATTATGACCATGGCCCCGCGGGGTTTGTAATAAAATGTGCTAGTAGGGTGTTTTGAGTGGTTGGGTCCCCTAAGATGTAGAATTTCAACTAAGGTATTCCAGGGAGATTTTTGCCCTTGACAATTATGCTTTGCCTATAGCCGAGTATAATTGACGAGGTTTTCTCCCGCTTCCTCCAAAGCTAGAATGCCCGATTTTGAATTCTGGGCCTTGGGGGGTTATTAGAGCCCAACTGAGTATATATAAACCTACTAGACATTATTAGAATAGAGCATGGTCATGTCTTAAGGCACTAGGACCCTCAATAATTTTTCATAACAATTTTTATCGGAAGCGTAAAAAAAAAAAAAATCCTAAGTTTTTAATTAAATTTTTCCATAATTTAAATGGAAAAATTCAATTTGTAATAAGTTAGTCATCTGGAACCCAAATTCAGTGATTGAAGGATCTAACCTTGAGCCAAAAATCATTCTTGATCAGCCAGCCAGCAAAATCCAGGTTTCAGATCATCATTCGGCCACATAACTCATATTTTCTCAAAAAAGTCAGTTTTGGGGAAAATATTGATTAATTAATTAAAATGATTATTTTGGAGAAAATCCAAATCTCTCCAAATTAATCCGAATTCAGCGAAATGAAATGCAGAATGACATGGCATCAAGCATTAATGATGATTGGAGTTAACAGAACTCGGCTTCAGTCAGCATTCAGTGAGCATTAAGTCCTCAGCCACTTGGCCAATTCGCCTCCTTTAGTGATGACCACGCTTGGGTGAGTTGGAGCTTGCTCATTGGCTTGATGTTTTGATCGAGGTGTAACTGGGACTTGTACTAATGATCTCTAGGTATTGGCTCCTCCATACCTAGCCGGTGGCTCCTCCAAACCTAGCCTGCACCTCTTCCTTCAACCTCACGCCCCTCTCTCCTCAAGAGGGCGTCTTCACACGTGTGGCTTCATCTGGTGGTGGTTTTCAATGCTTAGGGTTGGAGTGGGGGCGCCTTGCCTAGGTGGAGGCCTCCCCTCACTCTTAACTCTTCATCTTTAGGTTTGGGCTCTCGGTTATGGGTCGAGCCAGTTAGGTTAGGGTTTTTGGTTTTAGGGTTTTAGCTTGCTTTCATTGTATAAATAGAGGCTCTTTCAGCTCTATCAGTGTGGATATTTTGTGTAGAGAAACTCTGGTGAAACTTTGTAAATGCTTGTTGATTTTATGCAACCATTGGAATAAAAGTAAGGCTTTGGAGGCTCACATGGTGTGACATTGTGGATGAATGCACTTGATGGATGAGGTGATGTTGTTTTAATGCTTCTCTTTCTTGTCTATTTGAGATTATGAATCTATGCTTTAGAAAAATTTTGTAAGCACATAAGAACAGAGATTTGTGGTTTGCAAGTTAGTTGTTTATTGCTTTACCTTTAGAAATTGAAAAGAAGCATTGTTTATTCAGTCATATTTCATGCTATTTTATATTTCAATTTGTGAACAATACATGATCTAATCTGTTGTTTGGCAAATCTATGAGTTGTTATTTTGTAGATCAGTCCATCCAACCAAGCAGAAGTTCGAGCTCAGCTGCATCCTCTTCTCTTGGAGTCAAGTACAAAATTCCGGTAATTGCATGCTTTATGAGATCCAAGTGTCCTTAAAAGATCCACAGGTTTGACCATTTTCTCCTTATTTTTATTCATCTTTCAAAGGAAAAATTTCTTATTTTTTGGGTTAGGCAAGGTTTGGGCTAAAGTGATCTATCATTCACCAAACCGTATGCCCTTGTTGGCTGTCCTATCTTGTAGGTTGCAGCCTTCTTTCGCTTCTTTTTTGCAGCCTCTTTCTTCACCTCTTTTCCTCTTTTTCCTTGTAGTTTGCAGCCCTCTTTTGGCCTAAGTTTGCAGCTTTATTCACCCTTTTTTGCAGCTCCCTTTTGGCCTTGGTTTTCAGCCTTCCTTCTCTTCTTTTGCAGCCTTCTTTGCCTTGTTTGCAGCCCTCTTTTCACCTTAGTTTTCAGCCTTATTTTGGCCTTAGTTTGCCCTCTTTTTGCCCCTTGTTCTTCTCTTTTCGTAGCTTCTTCTTCTATCCACTTCCCTCCGGTTTCAGTATAGAAGTTTGGTTTAATTTTTTGAATTAGTTTATAGATCTAGTTTTATTTTTGGACTAACATTATAACAAGTTAGTGTTCAAAGCTCTTGTTTTCAGGCAGGTCAAAGAGAGCCTAAAGGCCATAAGCAAGCAGAGGAGTAAACAAAGAGCAAAAAAAGACCAAAACACCTCCCCCTTCTTTCTTTCCCTTTCTCACCTTGCTCATTCAAGAAGAGGCTAAACACATCAAAAATATTGTAAAAAGTTAATAAAGAGCGAGTGGGATTACGGCTCCCACAACCCCTCTTCCCCCATTTGGGGGAAACTTGTATCGTCCCTTTGTCATGATTAAATTTTTTTTTGTTTAATAAACTGCTAAATGCAGAATAGGATAGAATAGTTTCATAATTATTAGAAGTTGTTTTTTCATTAAAGCTGGATAGTTCATTTCTGATTAGTTTATCATTCATAAAATATAAAAGACAAAAAGGTTTCTTTGTTTATTTACTTAGCTAATGCAAAGTTTGTTTACTTTTTGATATAATTTTACTTACCCCCATGCTTTCCCGATTAAGGCCTAAAAAGCTTGAAAGAGACTCTTGGGTAGTTTAGCTTTCTTTTTCTTAAAGTTTAATCAATTAATTAATTAAGTTTCTTGAACTTGTCATAACCCAAGTCAAGAGCACTCTCTATCGGAGAGCATGGTTAAACTTGCATATCCTTGCATTAGGCATTTAGATTAGCTAAGTCTCTTGAACCTTTGTCATAAGACAAGTTCAAGAGCGCACTCTATAGGAGAGTCTTAATTAATCAACTCAATAAAATTTGCAACTCACTCCCCCATAATTAATTAACTTCGTTGTCTCCTTGCCGGTGTATGCTCTGACCGACTTCAAAATCGGAATGCCCAGAAACGGCATTGGATTTTTAATCTTGCAAGAGAAACGTAATAAAATTAAAACCCCATAACCAACGCACCGACGTTGTAGGAAATTTCATAAGTTCTTCTTAGTAGAGGCGCCGAAACTCCTCGTTGTCTAAGCTTCTCAGCTAGCTGGTCAATCTTCGCGATACCAGCCTGGGATACTGGGCGGACCGTCATGTCTCCAACAGATTAACTTGGAACATTTCTCCGGCTATTGAAAACCCTTCATTGACACCATAAGCAAGACCACCTATAATACTTAAAATATACCAAGAGCACTTGCACAACGTAATATTCACTAGCTTTATTTCAAGACTTGTTGTTAATTTCTTAAAAGCATTGCAGAGCTCTGACTCCATACAGGCACTGATCTTTTAATCTTTGCGTAATGGTTATATCTAGATCACTTGTCTTTGGCATATTTAAATTCTTATCTGTGAATGCATCCTTATTTCGTAAAGTCTTGAATTATTGTTTATCTCTTAATCCTTGTGATAGCAATGTGGATTGCTTTGTCTTATGTGTCAAATTCATAATAAGCAAACACATTAAACCACAATAACTCCTAAACAACACCCATCCGCATCCGCAACCATTAAAACACTTTAACAACTTAAGAGCCATAGAAACTCTTTTGTAGGGACTACCCCCCTTGGCTTCGTTAGGAGTTAGCATAAACGAAGGAGCTAGGAGTAGGTGATAGTACCTAGCTCTGTGCTTGCTCCCAAGGTCACACCTCTCCCACTTTCCTAAGTGAGGAGATAGCTTTCAATTGATTTCTGTTGTTGGTGTGCAATCAGCGGACAACACTGATCTTTTAATCTTTACGTAATTGTTATATCTAGATCACTTGTCTTTGGCATACTTAAATTCTTATTTGTGAATGCATCCTTATTTCGTAAAGTCTTGAATTATTGTTTATCTCTTAATCCTTGTGATAGCAATGTGGATTGCTTTGTCTTATGTGTCAAATTCATAATAAGCAAACACATTAAACCACAATAACTCCTAAACAACACCCATCCGCATCCGCAACCATTAAAACACTTTAACAACTTAAGAGCCATAGAAACTCTTTTGTAGGGACTACCCCCCTTGGCTTCGTTAGGAGTTAGCCTAAACGGAGGAGCTAGGAGTAGGTGACAGTACCTGGCTCTATGTTTGCCCCCAAGGTCACACTCCTCCCACTTTCTTAAGTGAGGAGACAGCTTTCGGAAGATTTCTGCTGCTGGTGTGCAATCGGCGAACAACAGCATACACGAAAATGGCGAATGTTTATTCCAATTTGAGATTGTGAAAACGAAAGCAAAGTGTGAAACTAATTACTGCAACCAATATTCTCTTTCAGGCTTGAAGGTCGTACTCGGGAAAGCAAGGTTGGGTTAGTATTCGATTACGTTTGCAAAATAAAATCTAAAGGAAAATCAATCTAACTAAAGCAAAACTATTCTAAGATTTAGCATCAAGAAATGTAGCGATACAAAGTAGAAAAGCAAACCATGAAAAAGGTGCACCGACGCAAATCTCCCCAGGGAGGATGGGGAGTGGGCTCTCAGTAGCCTACTCAAAATCTTTTATTATGGTATTTACAATGCTTGAGGTAGATGCCAATAGTCCTTATCGATTTGGATCCAAAGGTTTTACAAGTTTTAGAAAGATAAGATCAAGAAAGGTGCTCCGGGAGATCTTTGAATAGCTTAGATTTTTTATTTTCCGACGGCACTTCTCTTTGTCCTGTCAATAAGAAACAAACAACAGCCACCTATAATGCACCAAATGTGCCAAATACAATGTTAAAAGCATAAAATATTTAAGTACTGAATGATCAAAAAATATGCGCAAGTACTTAACAATACTAGATCTATTCTAAGAATGGTGCTTTACAATTCTAGATCCAGAAACATGCTTAAACAGATCAGCCTTTAGATATTCTTTAGAAATAGAAACTAAACTACTTAAGCATGTGAGTAACCATAACCAAAGGAGAAAGTTTGATTTAAATTAAAGGAGAGAGAGAGAGGTAGAGGGAGAGAAGGAAAGAGCTCAAGCTTGGGAATGCTTAGGCTATGGAGTCCATTGGTGGAGAGCGGAGGGACTTTGACTCTTCAACAATAAGTTCTTGGAAAGTGAGAGAAGCAAGCAAGATCTCACACAAATCCAAGAGAAACACTTGTAAAGCACCCTCACACTTGCCAAGAAACTTGTCAAATCTAGTAAAAATTCATGCTAAAGACAAGAAGAGCATACCCATAAACAAATAAACATGCAAAATTCTAAATCTTGAACATAAATTAATTAAGAGAGCAAAGAAACTACTTCATTCACTCCTACCAATTAGTACTAATCCTTCAATGAGGCTAGCTTTGACAAGAAAATGCAAATACAAAGAAGAATTCTACAGATTACCTCAACATAAACATGAGACAATGATCATCCACACACTTGAGCCATGCACCACATGAGACCTCCAAAGCCTTTTATTATTCCAAAAAGTATTACAACTACAATACAACACTTGGGCATTCCTTCGGTCCTCTAACCATGAGCCACACATAGCAAAAGCTCCTGCTTAAATAGGAAAACGAGAGAGGGAGGGGGGGAAACACCATTGAGTTGAAGTCGAGTAAGCTTGAGTGATATGAGTAAATCATGGATCTTGTTGGGAATTTGGTGGAGCTCCCTCGAGATGATGGCGCCACATCCTAGCAAAAGATACGCCCCAACTTGGATTGATTTCAATCAATTAACTTGATGCCACATAAACCAATGCGTTAACCAAGTGAAGGGGCACGTGGAGTGATTCGCTACCATGATATGGGGGGTGCGATCCTCAATCTTGAGATACTCGCCACCACATGAGATCTATGCCAATCAAATTGCTATGTCCCAACCAATCACTTTTACCTTTTAGATGCCATTGCCAACATGTTTACATGGGCCCATTCCTGTCGCCTTCATGAGATGGTGGGCACCACCTTCATATGAGATGAAGTCGTAATCTTTATAAAAGAATCCAAATCAAGATGTTATGTCTCAAATGATAACTTGCTTTTGATTTTAGGCTAAGTCGCCCCTCCATATGAGACAAACTTGCCACCTCATCCACATGTTTTAACATGTTCCCCTTTGACTTTTTCACCCTTGTCACTTAGTCAATTTGTCACATTTTTAGCATTTTATTGACCCTTTTGTCGCCTCTTTAAGCAAAAATGCTTTACGGGATGATTTGGTCCCCGAAACATAGGAAAAGTAGGTCCTAGGATAAAGAGGACGCTCTGAGTGTGAAAATGAGCATCCCGACGTCAAATTTCACCTCCATATCCTATTTTTATTACAATTTGAATTTTTCCATTTAAACCATTAAAAAATGGCCTAATTTTGGAAGAAAATTTATTTTTCTCGAAACCTAAAGGGAGAACTAGTTCAATGTTCATATGACTCAACAAAGTCACCAGCATGGTAATATACATAGACACCTAGACTTTAATAATCTCCTAAGGCCTAACCACCAAGGCGAATGCTCCAGCTTTGGAGGTTGAGTAAAAAACTCGAAAATTATAAGCTGTTTATGCAACAACTGATAATTATTAAGGGAAAAAACACTCTAGAATACCACATTGATAGTTAAGTCTAAGTCAGCCAAGCCTTTCACAAAATTTTATTATACTAAGACAACTTATTACAAAATCCCTGCAGGGTATGAACATGCAATTATTAAAAAAGGGGCCAAAATTGGCACTGAAAAGTTTTCTGAACTTCTGAGCACTAATAACGAACAAGGAACTTGTTCACAACCTCAGAGGCTAACTGGAAATCCACCTAAGTACAACTTAGTGGATAACAAATATCAAGGCTGCCTTCTAGTGTAATTCATGTTTTACTTATTTTTGAATGATTTCTCCAAGGCTGCAACAACATCTATAACTTTGCAATCATAGAAGAAATACATTATATGGAAAATCGAAGATTTGAACTCCCTCGATTTAGTTGCACTGTACCTGAGATTAGCTTCCCCTTGGCTTATATGGAATTTGCAAGTAGGTCCAATAGACAACCATTCCTCTCGCTTAGGAAGCAATTAAAGATTTAAACTAAAAGGGTTTACTCATCCACAACTGAACATTAAACAGACCATGCTGAAATTTGGGTTACCAGGGAGCATTTGTGGACAATTTTACAGTGGTATTTAATCTGAAACTCACTGAATTAATATGTACAATCTCTTACACTAATAGTCAAAAACAGTTGTATAAAGTATGATTTACCTAATCTTAGACCAATTTCCTTGACCTCTGTGCCTTCTTACATGTCTCTTTAGAATTCTGCTTTGAAAAGGTCCATCCCCAAGTGCTAAATTCAACAAGTGTGAATATTTTGCAACTGTTTTATTTGCAGAACAAAGCTTGCATAGAGACTGCTAAAATAAATATTATTTATGTTGCAGAACCATTTCCATCAGAACCATACTCAGTCAGTCTACCCAGCTCAGCTCTAAAATAAGCCAAGCCTGCTTCCCAGGTCAAGCTCAGTCAAATGACTCAAATCTGATCAACCTCGCCAAGACTTAGTAACTTTGACAAAGACTTGGTGAAGTTGACCATGTTTGTGAAATGAACAAGGTTCATTTGGTAAATATCCAACATAGGAAAGAAAGTAAACAAAAATCCATATAAGATAGTAATAATGATAATATATATAATATAAATGATTGAATGATAGAATATGTTACAATGCCATGGGATGGTATGCTTATAAACACATTGACTGGTCGCCCTGGTTGATAGGTCATGTCCTTTAGTCAATGTGTCTCTTCATTATTATAGATTTATTATTATTAATCATTATTTATTATTATTCATTATTTATCATTTATTTAGTATTTAGAAATATATAGTGTTCATTACATTGACTACCTCTTTAAGATGCTTTGTTCTCAAAGCATACCAAAGTTATGTCTTCATTCTGGCTCGTAATTCCTTCTCAAGATTCTCCATTCTTAAGTTCATCATGGTTGAGAACATAAAAGCAATATGACCTAAGCTTTGAGCAGAATTGTTGAATTGTGTAAGGGTCAGACCATCCTAATTGATTCTTTGTGGCACTATGCTAGTAAAGGATTTCCAACATGAACTACTATTTTGTGACCCAATTATACTGGTTTTTATATTCTTAGGAATATGGATCAACTGCTTTTATTGATTGGTTAAAGAATCGACTCTTCTGATTTGGGTGTCAATAAGCTGACCTTGTAACCTAATCTCTCTTTCTCATGCTTGTAATAACTTCTTGTTTCACGTTTGGTAGTATGTCTTCTTTGTATACTTGTGTAACTGTGTTGCTTTGTTAATCATTAAATGTTTATGGGAAGAGATAATACTTAGATTTTCCTTTGTTTGTACTTCAACTGGATCAGTAATTGTATTGTCTCTTTGTCAATTAGTGGTTCTTTCTTGAAATGTTGATCTAAACTT
The DNA here is from genome assembly GCA_001517045.1 of Pseudotsuga menziesii. Taxonomy (NCBI): domain Eukaryota; kingdom Viridiplantae; phylum Streptophyta; class Pinopsida; order Pinales; family Pinaceae; genus Pseudotsuga; species Pseudotsuga menziesii. Next base: position 221,661 of record LPNX011128440.1, on the reverse strand, counting down.
TGGTTGTTTTTTCTTTTCTTTGGTTCTTTGTTGACATGTTGATCTTAGCTTTGGTTGGCTTTTTGACAGGTCCTTAAAGTTTTTTATTTTAGCTGTTTGGTTTTATGTGTGTAGAATCTGCCTATCATGTATTGAAAATTTCAACATGGTATCAAAGCACATTGTTTGAGATTTTCTAGATTATCACGAAAAATTGAACACATAAAGAGACCAAGAAATAGCTTGAAAGAGCTATCAGAATATTTCGCGTAATAATGAGAAAGCGAAAGCTTTCTTATAAAGATTACAATGAGTTCGAGTCAATCCACTTTATGAATGTGGGATAGACCGATAAAAGCAATAAAGTAACTTAAACATAAAAATCTAATAATTGACCATTACATAAAGTAAGTTTTCACTTCAACACCCTCCCTTAATGGTCAATCTTTAACTACACCAAGTGTTATCTCTTTGGAGGTCACAGGTTCAAAACCGGCGGGGGTAGGGTTGCTCATTGGCCTGTTGTGACAAGGCTCGAAGGGTAGGCGACCCCAGGGATAGAGGCTCACCCCGGTGGACTTTGGGACGTCTCAGCCCCTGCTAAGTCACAAGTTACTGGTATATCTGGCTTGCAGGCTGTTGGATATATTGTTGGGAGGTGGTTGTTCCCATGGTTAAAAAAAAAATCTTGAAATTTTACATGTTTCTTAGGACCTTATGACTTGGTGAAAATATCTACAGTTTGGCCCTCTGTGGGACAATACTGTAGCGCAACAATTCCATCTTCTACAAGTTGTTGGATGAAGTGGCAATGTATCTCAACATGCTTGGTTTACTCATGGAAGACTGAATTCTTGGCTAGTTTTAGCACCCCTTAATTGTCGCAAAGTAGGGGTGTCAACTCTGACTATTGCATCTTCATGTTTGAAAGCATCCTCCTAAGCCAAATTGCCTCACATGCTCCTTTCACTGCTCCTTGATATTTTGTTTCTATTGATGAAAGTGCTACTGCCTGTTGTTTTTTGCTGGTCCATGGGATTGCGCCTATGCCAAGGTTGAATACATATCCCGAGGTTGATTTTTTGTTATTGTAATGTCCCCATTTTTGGATTCCCCTGTTTTGCGGTTGGATATGGCTTTTGGGGCTTGTGTCGGCCAAGTCAAGGGAGTGATATTGTGTTACCAGTGAGTTCGGAAGGTTTGGAGGAGTTTTATGGGGCCACCCCTAGTCCATTCACCATTATTCATCATCGGGATCACTTCCGCACAGTTCGTTCTTGGTTTCGTTGCATTCCAGCAATTCCCATAAATTGGGAGGATTATTGTGCATAATTTATTTAAATCCACTAAAGGTTTCATCTCGATCATATTATTTGAGGGAACGCCTTAGTGGAATAGCTCGTTGGAACTAGAATGAAGAGCTTTAAATGATGGAAGAATAAAAAAGGTGACTTTCAGTGCCCAGAAAGGTGTAAAAACAAATAAAGCAATTTTGGGGTTTAAAAAGAGATTTAATTAATAATATGAAGAATAACTTTAGAAAGTCATATAAATAATTAAAGTGAACGAGGAGAAAAAACAGAAGGGGCCTATTAAAGAGAGATGGGAGCTCATTCTTGGAATTACTCATGTTATCCTCACTTTCGAAAAAGAATTTTGGAGAGCTCTTGTAGCTTGTTGCTCTTGGGACGAAAATTCCAAGGGTGAAATCGCTTTCGATGGTGAAACTATCCAGCCTAGTCGATATTGAGAGGCAAGCTCACTCAGATTTTTCCATTGAATTGCATTGGCATGGTCGAACACAAGTTTGTTTGCAAATCTCTGGTGTTGAGGCTAAGTTTCAAAGGTTCCTTAAGGAGGGTGCACTTATTCAAGGGATCACACCAGTTTGAGGAAAGCCAAGCTTCCAACTAATTCTCCTTTGTGTATCCACTATTTGCTATTGTTTCACCTTCAGATCTGAACTTTCAAGAGAAGGACGTGTTGAATTTTTAGCATTAGCATGAATACTTTCAAAATTTGCAGACTAACATAAACAAATGACAAGTGCAGTAAAAAACATCAACACATCAACACAAGATTTTTCACTGGGAAACCTTTAAAGGACAAAAACCCCAAAAGCATTAGTAATTCATCTCATAAATGAGATGACTGAGTTCTTCAAAAAATTCCACAAACTCTAACTGGGTTTGTACCACAATTACAGAAGATCAATTTTTCACAAAAATGCCAAATTGGCTTTTTACCAAGTTAGGGATTTCTGCCCTAGCATTTTCTCTCCTGCCCAAAATTAGTAGGCTGCCCAAATCACTAATTTTTTTTGCCCAGATATGCCTGCCTTGCCCTGTTTGTACTTGCCCTGTACTGTTGCCCGGTCGTACTGCCTTGTTTTTCCTATTGCCCACTGCCTACTGCCCTATTCTGCTACCCGTAGGGCAGACTTGCCTGCCCGAAACCTGTTGGGCAGGTCTATGGCTGCCCGAGGCCTTCCAGGCCTGTCTGTTGGCAACCCGAGGCCTTACGGGCCTGTCTCCTGTTGCTGTAGCAACCTACCAACAGCCCACTGCCCGAGGGTCTGCAAGAGGCCCCGAACCCTCTCGGGCTGGCCTGTTGGCTGCCCAAAGGTTCGTGGGCTCTCGGCAGCCTTCACAGGCTGCTCCTATGGGCTGCCCGAGACTCAGGCAGAGGCGCCGAGCCCAAGAGAGGGTTGCCCGGGAGAAGAAACAAATGGCTACCGGTAATGGAGAGTAGGTGCCCGAGGAGAAGAAGACTGCTGCTGAAGAATTTAGGGTAAAACCCTAAGACAAAAATTTGATAAAAGAGTACAGCTACAGAAACCCTAGCTTAGGGTTTAGGAGAAAACAAGTGTGAATGCCCTAGCTAGACTCATCCATGCTAGGGCATCGCATCAACCTTCCTTTTCTTCAAATGACTAGTGAAATCTTCTGTTGGAGCAGCTTCACTTGTGAGAGAAAGAGTGTGTGTAATAATGAAATGGATTGATCTACTTTTATATCCTTTGAGTCACCTGTAAGTGGACCAAAATTAGAAAGAACAAAATATTATTATTTTATTCTTTTCTAATTTTGACTTTTTCCTTTAGTGGTACTAAAGGTCTTTTTGCACTTTCACTTATACACCTTAGTGGTACTAAGGGTCTTTATGTATTTTTGACTTTTGTTTTAGCCTTCTTCAAGTGCTCTGTGGTCAATACAAGTGATCAAGGTGGTCTTTCATCACCACTCAAAGTACATCATCAAAAACAGAGAGAATTACTAATGATTTTATCTCACACTCTGTGTGACACCAAGATCAAGTACTAAGGTGTCTTAACCAAGGGTAGTTAAGCCTTGGAGAATATCGCAGAGCCCACTGATCGAGGGTCAAAGTGTCACACATGCCTAGGCCCGGTCTAGGGCTTATAGTGTCTTTTTGGTAACAGCCAGGTGCCTCAGTCATAGGCTGCATAATTTGACACTAGGTCAAATACTTGGTAACAGACCAAGTGCCTCCATTCTCCTGGAGAATGGCCCTCAGCCTCAGGCTGAGTCCCTAGTCCCGGACTAGGTAAATTCCTGGTAACCATAGTTGCACGAGTACCGCTCCCGGGATTTTGGCAAACCATACCCGACGTTTCCCCGCTCCTGGGAGCTTGGGAGCTGGTACGAAACGCCCCATTTTTTATGGGAGCTTATTTGGGAGCTTTTTGGGAGCTTATTGGGAACTTACTTTTGCCGCTCCCTTTTTATTGGGAGTTTGTAGAAGTTCCTTGTCTGTTTGGGATCTTCCAAAAGCTCCCAAACAGACAGGGAACTTCAACAAGCTCCTAACCATGTGGAGGCCAAAATCATACGAAAAGTGTTGAAAATCAATTGAATAATTGAAGTTTATTATGTCAAGAAATCACCAATAATAAAAATTTCAATTGAATCTATCAATAATGCCATTTTTTATTTTCGAGGTTATATAAACAAAGAGGGCCCACACCTCTTAAATGTTTAGATCCATTCACACTCAAAATATATGTTGCAAGTGTACTTAAGTCAATACAAATAGATCTTTTACAATACTAAGATATTGAACAACTTTAATTCATATCTCAAATGATTATAGCTAGCTTACGTTATTCATACTGACTGATATAGCAATTTAGGATCATAAACCATATCAAACTCAAGATACCAAAAAAATTGAAAGTTTGTTAGTGAACTTAAAACAATCAAGTTCATTCACATTAGAAGTAAGTAGTAGTTACCATAAAAAAAATGCAGAGACACCCAAAGACTAAGCACTCTTAGGAGCAATAATATAGATGGAGTTGGAACAAGGAATTACAAAAATATTGAATTTTATGATTTATGAAGCTATTGGTGCTTCGTCCACATATGCAACCTGCCTTTACAAACTCATACAATGAGATTTGTATAATGTGGACCTAGAGGAGTGAGCAAATTTAAAAAGAACAAATTTCATGACATTGCTAGAGGATTAAGAGGATAAAATAGTTTAAGCTATGAAATTAATCAATTATGTTTTTTTAGCTTTATTTTTTTAAATATAATTTAAAAAATTAATATATATTATTGTTGCTCCCAACCCTATGTTTCCTACAAATTTGGGCGAAGCTTCTAGCTGTATCTGATACTTGTGTCCGTGTACCCAACGTACCCGCGTTCCAGAAACTTGTGCAACATAGCTGGTAACTGACCAAGTGCCTCCATTAAAAAGAATGGTCACTCAGCTCTAGGCTGAGTCCCCAGTGCTAGACTGGTTCCACATCTTGGTCTTGGACCAGATGTCATCATTCAACAAAATGATCACTCAACTCAAGGTTGAGTCCCCCAGTGCTAGACTGGTTCCATATCGTGGTCCTGGACCAAATATCCCCATTCAATAGAATGGTCACTCAACTCTAGGTTGAGTCCACACCTGGTCCCGAACCAGGTGTCTCCATTCTCCTAAGAGAATGGCTCTGATGTTGATCAGAAAAATTAACACTCCCTCTCGGCGAGAAAGGCATTCTCTACCATGCCAAGCTTGTCATGAAAGTATACGAACTTTGATGTTGTCAGAGGCTTGGTCAAGATATCTGCAATCTGTTCATCCGTACGAATGTACTGCAACTTCAGAGCACCTCTCTGCACTAGGTCTTTGATGAAATGATACCTCATTTCAATGTGTTTCAATCTATCATGAAACACTGGGTTCTCTAAAAGCTTTATGCAACTCTGATTATCGCAATGGATGATCGTTGAGTCAAGCTTTCCCCCGAACAGATCAAATAGAAGTTTTATGAGCCAAATTGCTTCCTTGCACGCATCACTTGCAACAATATACTCTGCCTCAGCTGTACTCTGAGCTATGGAACCCTACTTCCTACTGGACCAAGAGATCATTGTTGATCCCATACTGAAGCAATAACCAGAGGTGCTTTTCTGGTCTACTGCACTGCCAGCCCAATCTAAATTTGCATATCCAGATAATAATACTCCTCTGCTGGAAGTATACCTGAGCCCATAAGTGATAGTACCTCGCACATATCTGAGTACGTGTTTGGAAGCTACCAAGTGTATGTGCTTTGGATCGGACATGAATTGACTTAGAGCATTCACTATGTAAGAGATGTCTGGTCTCGTATGCACAAGATACATCAAAGATCCAATAGGTTGTTTGTACAGAGTAGAGTCCACACTATGAACTGGTAGTTGAGTCACGCAACTTTGTCAAGTTGGTAGTCATGGGTACGCCCATGGACTTGCAGTCTTGCATCCCAAATCTCTGCAAGATGTCCACCGCATACTTTCCTTGTGTCAGGAAGATCTCGCCTGGCTTTTCCCAGACCTCTAAGCCAAGGAAATAATGCATCAACTCGAGATCCTTCATCTCGATTTTAGAGGTAAGCTCCCTCTTACACTATTCTATCAACTGTTCATCACCTGTGAAAAACAAGTCATCTACATATAGAACAAGTATTAAGACATGATTATGAACAACGTTAAAGTACAAGTTGGAATCAGTTGTACTTTTGGAAAACCCTAAGCTGTGGAGAAATCCACCCATCCTTGCATACAAGACTCTTGGAGCCTGTTTCAGTCCATACAAGGCTTTCTTCAGTTTACACACATGGGTCTTTTTCCCATGAGTCACAAAGCCTTCAGGTTGTTTAATATAGACTTTCTCCTCAATCTTGCCATTGAGGAAGGCTATCTTTACATCCATTTGATGTAACTTCCATCTGAATACTGCAGCAAGAGAAATGATGGTTCTTATGGCAGTATACCTGGCAACAGGAGCAAATGTCTCACCATAGTGAATTCCTTCTTTCTGAGTGAAGCCACGAGCTATGAATCTGGCTTTATACTTCTCCACACTGCCATCAGCAGCATGCTTGATTTTATAAAGCCATCTGGATGTCACCACCGACTTTCTTGTTGGTTTGGGAACAACTTCCCACACATCATTCTTCATGATTGAACTGTACTCTTCAATCATGGCATCAACCCATACCTGTTGACTTGCTTCTTCTTCGTACGAGGAAGGTTCTGCACTGATAAGCTTGGCTCATAAGACCAGAGTACTTCTGTGATCTTACGCTTTCTCTGAAATTCTCGAGAGGAGCTTTATGCTTCTCGCCTTCTTGTACCGTTTCTTGGTACGAAGAAGGTCTCCTTTTGGAAGGAGGAACTTCAAGCAGTTCTTCTGGTGGACTTTCAGTGTCCTCAAGTGCAACTAAAATTTGATCCTCAAATTCCTCTTCCTCCCTCTGAATTTTTGAATCTGGAAACTCAAGAGGAGGTTCTTCATCTTCCGTTGAAAGTTCTTGTGTTTTACGAAACACGGCTTCCTCATGGAAGATCACATCTCTGTTGACTTCAATGTACCTCTGTCCAGGTACATAGATACGATAGGCCTTCGAGCAATCACTGTACCTGACAAATATACCTTTCTTACCGAGGGCTCTAGCTTGGCCCTCTTTTCCTTTAGCACATGAATGTACACTAGAGTGCCAAATATCCTCATGTGGTCAACTACAGGTTTCTTCCTGGTGAAGACTTCTTCTGGAGTCTTCTCCCCTAAGATAGCATGAGGAATTTTGTTCAGGATGTACACAGCAGTACCAGCAGCTTCATCCCACAAGGATAGAGGAAGATCTAGATCGGTGAGCATGGCTTTAACAACTTCACAGATCATTATATTCTTCCTTTCTGCAACCCCATTCTGCTGAGGGTTGTACGGTACTGTCAGCTCTTTCTTGATTCCTGCTTCTCAGCAAAAATCATCAAACTCATTAGATTCATACTCACCTCCATTATTTGATCTCAAGATATGGATGTGTTTGTTAGTCTGATTTTCAATCAATGCCTTGAACTCTTTAAACCTGTCAAAAGTCTCACTTTTGGCCTTGAGGAAGTAAATCCATGACTTCCGAAGAGCTTGGGAGACCAACCACAATTTGCACAAGATCATCATCATCAACAGTAATACCAATAGCAATAAGTTGATCTCTTACCTGTGCAATCTTCATGAAGAAGGAACCAACCCCTTCATCCTTGTTCAACTTCAAAGTTTGTAGCCTTTTCTTCAAGACTATCTTCTGACTGGGAGCCTTCTACTCATACAAGTTGGCCAAGGTGTCAAAGCATTCTTTGGCAGTCTTCAATGTTGTGATGCTGGGCATCACCGTTTCTTTGACAGAATCATAAATGATCCTTATAGCCTTAGCCTGCTTCTTCTTGTAAGCAAGTTTGCCAGCATTAGATGTTGGTTCTTCACTGACATTAAACACAATGTCATCCAAGTCATTTTCTTCTAGAATAGCTGTAAGCCTAGCTTTCCAGGAGTTGTAGTTAGCTAAACCTTGTAGCTTCTCTTCCAGTCTGAATATATTGACATCCATCTCTGACATCCATCTCTGCCACTTAGTCAAATGTTAAGTCTACAAGAATATCCCAAGGTCTAGTAAGACAACAGCAATCTCCCTTTACTGTGTCTTCACATGCTAAGCTCCGATACCATGTTGAATTTTTAGCATTAGCATGAATACTTTTAAAATTTGCAGACTAACATAAACAAATGACAAGTGCAATAAAAAATATCAACACATCAACACAAGATTTTTCACTGGGGAAACCTTTAAAGGACAAAAACCCCAAAAGCATTAGTAATTCATCTCGTAAATGAGATCACTGAGTTCTTCAAAAAATTCCACAAACCTTAACTGGGTTTGTACCACAATTACAGAAGATAAACTTTTCACAAAAATGCCAAATTGGCTTTTTACCAAGTTAGGGCTTTCTGCCCTAACTTTCTCTCTCCTGCCTAGAATTAGCAGGATGCCCAAATCACTGATTTTTATGCCTGGATATGCCTGCCCTGCCTTCTCCGTACTTGCCTTGTACTACTACCCGGCCGTACTGCCCAGCTTTTCCTGTTGCCCACTGCCCGTTGCCCGTAGGGCAGACTTGCCTGCCCGAAACCTGCTGGGCAGGTCTATGGTTGCCCGAGGCCTTTTGGGCCTGTCTACTGGCAGCCCGAGGCCTTACGGGCCTGCCTGTTGCTGCTATAGCAGCCTGCCAGCAGCCCGCAGCCCTCACGGGCTAGCCTTAAGGTTGCCCGAGGGTCTGCAAGAGGCCCCGAACCCTCTCAGGTTGGCTTGTTGGCTGCCCGAAGGTTCGTGGGCTCTTGACAGCCTTCACGGGTTGCTCCTATGGGCTGCCCGGGAGAAGAAACGAATGGCTGCCAGTGATGGAGGGTAGTCGCCCGAGGAGAAAAAGACTGTTGTTGAAGAATTTAGGGTAAAACCCTAAGACAAAAATCTGGTAAAAGAGTACAATTGTTGAAACCCTAGCTTAGGGTTTATGAGAAAACAAGTGTGAATGCCCTAGCTAGACTCATCCATGCTAGGGCATCACATCAACCTTCCTTTTCTTCAATGACTTGTGAAATCTTATGTTGGAGCAGCTTCACCTGTGAGAACAAGAGTGTGTGTAATAATGAAATGGATTGATCTTCTTTTATATCCTTTGAGTCACCTGTAAGTGGACCAAAATTAGAAAGAACAAAATATTATTATTTTATTCTTTTCTAATTTTGACTTTTGTCTTTAGTGGTACTAAAGGTCTTTTTGCACTTTCACTTTTACCACTAAGGGTCTTTATGTGTTTTTGACTTTTGCTTTAGCCTTCTTCAAGTGCCTGTTATAGCGGATTTCACCACTCTAGGTGAATCACACTTTGTATGGCCTTCCCCTGTCCCGCTGTAGACTCTTTAGACCCCATGGACCATCTTTTATCCTTTGATGTTTCCTTGATCATCCCTAAAACTATATGAAAAATGATATACGCGGCTTTTTACCCGATAACCGCGTACATACGTGGGTTTGACCCCGATAACCGCGTACATCGGGATGTGTGCATAGTCCAAATCCTTTTGGAGTTTTCCTTGACATGGATCCGACTCATTCGACTCCTGGCCTTCCATATGCCTTGAGATCACTCGGATTCGACCCTTCATTATCCCTTGTGAAGCTATATAAGGAACCTTTTGGTACATTGAAGGCATATATAGAGAGATTAAGAGCAAAGAAACTATAGTCCATTGTTGCCGGAATTTATACTTGAGTCTGCATCCCTTTGTCCCTTGGAGCACTGTTGTGTTCTTCCCAAGCTTGCCTTTTGCTAGTGAGCTTGCTATCGAGAGATGGAGGATTGAGGTGGTGGAGGCCCAAGTGGGGGTTTCAGTTTCTCCGATTCGCAGATGTGCCGTCAGAGGTTGTATCTATCTTGCAATCTCTGATTTATATTAATAAGAACTATCTTTTCCTGTCCAATGATGTGTATTTGATTGAATATTGTATCCATTGGAATATGTCAAATGCTTTTACATTATTGATGATATATGCTAGAATAGATCTAACACCATGATATATAGTATGCTTGTATTGTTTACTTGTTGTTGAGGAAGTATTATATCAATTCAAGCTGAAGATTGGAAAGCTCAACGGGGATCTACTTCAACCGTCCAGAATAAGGTACGAGGTCGGATCCTTTAGTGTTAGACATTTTATTTCTATTGCATATTGGGAAAGATTGATTTCTGGAGTTAAGTCTGTCTGTTGTGGTACCCCAAGCCATAGGAATTTCTCTCCGTAACAGAATTGGCGACTCCGCTCGGGAGTTCCTGCTCATTTTGCCTTTGGGGGTTTTTTTAGGTACAATGGGCTTGATATTATTGACTTGCTCTTTATTTCTCCTTGTTTCTGGGTTGCATTTTATAGTATGTTCATCCATTGACACTCCCCTTTATTTGTTTGACCCTTGGCCTGCTTTTTACACTGCCTTCTCTGTATACGCAGGTTTTTGGCCAAAAGTCACGTACATATGCGGATTTTTGGCCAAAAGTCGCGTATATACGCAGCTGTTCTTTAAACAGTCGCGTATATACGCAGCTGTTCTTTAAACAGTCGCGTACATCCTCCCTTTTGGTGAGTTTGATGTTATGGGAAGTTGCTGGGTGGGTTGTGAGTGTGGTTGGGTCTTCCTTGGGTCTGATGTTGTCTGTTGGATGCTTCTTTTGTGATCAGAGACCGCTTTTTCATTGATTTTACTTTGAAAGTATTTTTAGTCATTTTTCCTTTTTGTTTTGCCATTAGTGCATTACTCTTTTTGTCTTGGTGTCTTGCTGGGCTTGTTTTTTATACTTGCTGCAAAGACTGAGAGTTTTAGATGACTTTCATTGCATTTTTCATTTGAAAAATACAAAGTAGTTGCACTCTTAGTTGCATCTTAGATATGGATTTGAGGAGTTACTTGCATTGGATTGACCCGTTTGTGCCGTCTCAAGTATAATGTCTACACTGGCATATAGGTTAGGTTCACCACCGTTTGCATTTTGCATGACCTTATGACCATGTCACCATGACCTTAGGTACGAACCCACTCTATTATGTCGCGGAAACTTCTTGCTACTTTAGAAGTGGCATGATATGAGTGGTAGAGCTTCACCTTACATGGGTACCCTAGTTAGCGCCTTATTTGCATTTGGTGCCCATGCCGACGTTTCCTCCTTTAGGGTGTGGGAGTCCGTTGTATAGTACCGCCATGACATTTCGCAAGAGCCTCATACTCCTCTTGATCTTATGCTGGCCTATTTCCCTCCGGACTCCCCCTATGTCAAGTTGTGAATGCATTATCATGAGCTTTGCATTAATTTCACAGTACTTATCTCACAAGTACCACAGTCCAACAACTCAGAGAGGTCCTAAACTTGATTTGCATCACCTAAAGGTGCTAACACCAATCTTGTACCACAAGTGATACTTGATCTCAATATGCTTGGATCTGTCATGAAAAACTGGATTCTCAGAGAGCTTGATACAAGTTTGATTATCACAGTAAATCACCGTGGGATCCAACTCCTGAGCAAATAACCCTGCTAACAAATTGCGAAGCTAGATGGCCTCACAAGTAATTGTACTCGTTTCTATATACTTTTCCTTTACTGAACTGAGTGCCACAAAAGTCTGTTTTTGCTTGAATCAGGGTATCATTACTGATCCCAAGCTAAAGCAACTTCCTAAGGTGCTTTTCTTGTTTGATGCACTGCTTGCCTAATCTAAGTTTGTATACCCTTGTAACTTCACTTCACCATCTCCAAGATATCTTAGTTCATACTCCATGGTGCCCCTCAAGTATCCGAGCACATGTTTTGTTGCTACCCAATGCTCTTACCTCGACTCCACCATGAAATGGCTCAAGGTGTTCACTGCAAAACATATATCTGGCCTAATGTTGACCAGATACATCAAGAAACCTATTAGTTGTTTGTACAACATGGGATCCACCATATTTGAACCTAAAGTAGTGACCTTCTTTAGTTTAATGATCATAGGAGTGGCCATAGGCATAGTTCTTTGTCCACAATCTCTTCAGGATCTCAACTGCATACTTGCATTGCCCAAAGAAAATCTCCCTTAGTCTCTGCCAAACCTCCAACCCCAAGAAGTCGTGCATTAAGCTAATGTCATTCATCTTAAACTCAGTTGCCATATCTGCCTTGCACCCTGCAACGAGCTTCCGTGAACCTATGAGGAATACGTCGTCCACATACAACACCAAAATGAGTAGATCAACCTCAACAAATATGAAATATAAGTTGGGATCTGCTTCACTTTTGGTGAAGCCCATGCTTTACAAGTATCCATCAATCCTGGAATACCATGCTCTTGGTGCCTGCTTGAGTCCATATAGGGCCTTTTTTAGCTTACACATGTGGGAGTTCTTCTCATTGACATAAATCCCTAAGGCTGCTCGATGTACACTTCTTCCTCAAATATCCCATTGAGGAAAATTGTCTTCACATCCATTTGCTGTATCCTCCATTCCATAATGGAGGCAAAAGACATCACTGCTCTAATGGAAGTGTACTTAGCGACTAGAGCAAACGCTTACTCATAATCCACTCCCTCTTTTTGGGAGAACCCTCTCGCCATGAACCTTGCTTTGTACTTCTCTATGCTGCCATCAACTGCATGCTTGATCTTGAAGAGCCATCTGGATGTCGCCATTGACTTCCCCTTTGGTATAGGCACAATGTCCCAAACATCATTCTTCATGATGGAGGTGTACTCCTCCACCATGGCATCCCTCCAATCTGCTATTCGGCTGCCTCCTGAAAACGGAAGGGCTCAAAATCTATGAAGTTGTTCATCAACGTGATGTAGTTCAAAAACTTCTTCGGAGGTTTGCTCTCCCTGAATGAGCTCCTAGGAGCCTCAACATGCTCATGAGCATCTCTTAATGTCTTTGTGAACCATGGAGGTCTTTTGGCAGAACTGGTAGGAGTTGGTGGCTCCTTCTTTACATACAAAGGTTGCTGCCCTAAATTAGAAGTCACTAGTGACCTTGGATCAACCTTCAGAGCTTCTTGCTCCTCATCCTCTGTCACTGGTAATGGCTCATAAGACTTCTTGGATGCAAAATCTTCCTCGAACTTTACATCTATGCTTACAATTGTCTTCCTCTCTCTGGGAATATAAAGCTTGTAAGCCCTTGAATTCTCACTGTAGCCAACAAATAAACCCTTCGTGTTGGAGGGCTCTAACTTGGTCCTCTTCTCCACTGGTATATTGATGTAAATTGGACAACCAAAGATGCGGAAATGACTCACCTCCGACTTCACACTAGTGAATGCCTCCTTTGGTGTCTTGTCCCTCAAAACCTTGTGAGGACACTTGTTTTGGATATAAATTGCTGCATTGCATGCTAATGCCCATAGAAACATTAACAAATTCTGGTCATGTATCATATAGACCAGAATAGATCTCTTCCTCCAATTCTCTGTTGAGAAGGGCGCTCTTCATATCCATTTGATGGACCTTCCAACCACACTGTATTGCCATGGCTAGAAAAAGAGGAATGGTGCTCATCTTTGTTGTAGGAGCAAAGGTCTCCTCATAATCAATGTCCTCTTGCTCAGAGAACCCTTTTGCCACCAATCATGCTTTGTACTTGTCAAGTGATCCATCTGCCTTGTACTTGACCTTGTACACCCATCTGCAACCAATAGGTTTCATCTTTGGTGGAAGTGTAGTGAAATCTCAAGTCTGATTTTTTATCGAACTTTCATGTTTAACAGCCATGGCCTTGTCCTATTCAGGTCTCCCTTTAGCTTCATCGAACACTTAAGACTCGAATGCTTACTAATCATTGGCCATTAGAGCAAAGCTGATTGTGTTGGATTTTTATTTGCTCTTTCCTCGTGATGATTGCCCCTTAATCATTTCTTTTGCTTGAAGATCTCTGATGGTGTTGAGCCACCACTTGGGTGGTTGCTTGTTGTTTCCTTGGTTGAGAACTTCCCCACCATTAATAGGACTGGAGCTTGCACTTGTGTCCTCCGAATGTTGATTTGGGCTGTGTGGCGAAAAAATTACTGAACTAAGTCTAGGAGACTCGTCAAAATGATCAGAATCTTCTTCCCTTTCAAATGGAGCTATCTAATGCTGAAGACTTGAATCTTGAGCCATGATGGGTGGCTCCATGGTAATTATAAACTCTAATGACGAAGAACGGAATGGTCCAGTGTCCTCATCAACTACGACATCTCTTTGTATTAAGTCTTTTGGATTCATTGTGTTGAAAGTTGGAAATGATTGCCATGTTTTGAGCGGAACCTCTGCTCATCATCAGAATCCATAGAAGCTATGAGATAAAGAGATGAGGATGGTAGGTTAAATAGGTGAAAAAATATATCTACTAGGTTTAGGAATAAGAGAAAAATTGAAAAGAAAAGGAAAAAAAAAATTATAAATATATAATGAAATTATAATGGCCATAAATTTAAATGAGAATGAGTCTACAAGATATAGTAAAATTAATTAATTTGAAGGTTCACCCACAAAATGAGAAGAGAAATAGGACTAAAATTAAAAAAAAATATTTTGAGGTTAAATACAAAAAAAAGAGAATAAATAAATTAATTAGAATAATAAATTAAAAACTAGAAACGATAAAGAAAAGCTAATCAATTAGAATAATGAAATAAAAATTAATTATTTGAAAAGAGACAAGGTATCATGCAACTTCTGGCATGACCAACTTTTTTGTCTTTCGAAGCTGGTGTAGCATTGCCCGGATCCTTACCAAGGGTGCGACCGTCTCAGTTGGTGTTCCGGTAGACTACGCCTTCTTGCGAAAATTGCCCTTATCCATTTTCTTAAGTTATATTACTATGTTATTAGTAGCCAATTTCACAATTTCTTAGGCATCCCACAATAGTAAACAACAATAGTAACACTTAGCCAAAATTAGCACAAGACACAAGATAGGGTGCCACCCTAAATTGGTAATGCCAAGCTTCTTTATACTTAGCAGATTTTCAGATTACAATAGTGCATAGAAACGAGGGTGCTCGTAGGCCAAACCCACCCGTGGAGGCATTGAATTGGATACCACCAAGAACCCCAACAATTTTGGTACTTTTAGACAAGACATTGCCAAGCTCCCAAAACCGAGCTTCTTCCAGTCATCGTTGCAAGCTTCAATTTGAGCCCGCTGTGCATTGTGCCCTTAGCCGGGCCTTAATCCTGACGCTAGCTTCTCCTGTGAACGCTCTCTTTGTTTGTTTCCCACAAGGCACCCAAGCCGAGCTTTTCCCTAAAATTTGGGGGTTCTCTCCACACGTCTTGAATGTGTGTTTCCCTGCTGCAATGTCCCCCCATCCCAGAACCTTGGAGGAACATTGGTTTTATTTTACTTGATGATTATATAACAAACCTTGTTCCAACAATTTGGAAATAAATACAGAAACCAGCAATGAAGGAGATTTATCTTATATTATTTAGCACACCAAACAACCCCTATAGTACATAACCAACAGTGAAACTACAACAGAATGATACTAGTTGTTACAACATTCACGTAGATATAAAAACTCAAAATTTTCTTATGCTGACCTGTGAACTTAGAAGCATTGTACAATCACCCTCTTCTTGTGGTCGTGTTCCTTCAAGAAACTCCCCACGAGCTCTAAGAAAAAGCAATGGAAATACCCAACAATAATATCAGCTCAGTTCTTGCTCAGGATGACAGTGAACATTGTGTCTCATTGGCCCTAGTGCCCAGACTTGTCCACAAAGGGGCTGTGCCCTCCCCAAATGGAAGAACGCCCTCTCTAACAGCCATGAGTTTCCTTTAAGATAGTGCAAACTTCTTATTTCTCTAACAACGATTTTGACAGGTAAAAATGAATGGTGCGCCCTCTTGCATAAACAGTATCAGACCCACAATTCTTCTCTTGGTAGCGTCCTCTTGATTTTTCTGAGTAGCATCGAGAGCCATTCTCTTAGGAGAATGGAGACACCTGGTCTGGGACCAGGGTGTGGACTCTGTTGTCCGCCGATTGCACACCAGCAGCAAAAATCAGTTGAAAGCTGTCTCCTCACTTGAGAAAGTGGGAGAGGTGTGACCTTGGGAGCAAGCACAAAGCTAGGTACTGTCACCTACTCCTAGCTTCTCCGTTTAGGCTAACTGCTAACGAAGCCAAGGGCGGTAGTCCCTAACAAAGAGTTTTCTATGGCTCAATGTTTAAGTTAAGTTTTAGGTGTTTTTGGATGCAAATGGGTGTTGTTTAGGAGTTGTTGTGATTTAAAATGATTTAATATTAAGGGGATGATGATTAATCAAAGCAATCCACGTTGCTAACAAGAGATCACACAGATAAGCAAAGATTCCAGACTTTTAATTAAGCATTCAAATATAATCAATTGAAATGAACCATAGACAGTTGATCAAGATAGAAAATTAATCAAATATAACAAAAGACCGGTGCCTTATGGGGTCCAATAAGCGCGTGAAATAAAGTCTAGGAATTAAGCTAGTGAGTATTAGGTTTTGCAAGTGCTCTTGGTAGATTTTAAGAATTTTAAATGCTCTTGATTAGGGTGTCAACGAAGGTTTGTCAAAGCCGGGAGACTCTTCTAAGTTCCCTCCGTTGAAGACATGTCGGGCCCGCCTAGTATCCCAGGCTGGTCTCGCAAAGATTGACCAGCTAGTTGAGAATCTAAGACAGCGGGAGGTTTTGGCGCCTCTACTAGGAAGTACTTTGGAAGAATTCCTACAATGCCGGTGCATTGGTTACGGGTGTTTAAGTATTATTAAGTTACTCTTATAGGGTTTAAAGATCCAATGTTGTTTCTGCATATTCCGATCTAGGATCAATCAGAGCATACTTCGGCAAGGAGGGAAGGGAGTTAATTAATTAAAGGGGTATGTGTGTTGAATGTTTTATTAAAACAATTAATTGGACTCTCCGACAGAGAGCGCTCTTGACCCTGTCTTATGACAGTGATTCAAGAGACTTAGCTAATCTATATGCAGCTAATGCAGGGATTGTGCAAACCTAGGATGCTCTCCGATAGAGAGTGCTCTTGACTTGTGTTTTTGCAAGTTCAAGAGTCTTAAATAATTAATTGATTAAACAAGCACAACAATTGAGATGAAAGTGGTTGATTAAACTCTCCGATAGAGAGCACTCTTGATCCACCTTATGGTGAGATTCAGGAGATTATGGTTCTTTTTATGATTTGACAATTATATAACAAGATACCAAAATGCAATAATAAATCTAGCAATTAGTGTTTATGCTAAGGAACAACTAGCAATTAGCAAAAAATGGAAACTAAAACTAAGCAAAGAACTAAACTAATTGCTTAAAGGAAACTATACTAAAAAAATCATGAAAATGAACACAAGACACACTTCCCCAAAATAGGGGAAATAAAAAAGAAAGGAGACTTGCTCCCACTCAGCCCTTTTTTTTTATTAATCTTTTACAATGATGATGTGTTCTTTGCTTCTTGGAAGAATAGGTAAAGAAGGGGATTGAGAGAAGAGGGAGAGGATCTTTTTGTTCTTTTGCACTCCTTGCTTGCTTGTGGCCTTTGGGCTCTCCTTCACCTGCCTAAAACTAAGAGCTCTAGACATACACTTGTTATAGGATTAGTTGATAAAAAATAACTTGAAAATAAATCTACAAACTAGATAAAAACAACTACCCAAACTTACCGAAAAGAAGGGAGAGAAGAGGAAAGAGAAAGGCAAGGCAAGAGAGGGGGAAAGGGAGTGAAAAGATGACAAAAGGCAAGTCAAAGAAGGCTGGAAACTAAGGGAGAAAGAGAGTTGCAAATGAAGGTAAAAAAGGTTGAAAGTACAGCCCAAAAGATGGTTGAAGAAGATGATGGAAAGGGGCTGCAAAAAGTGGAAACAAAGAGGCAGAAGAGGGCTGTCCAAAAGGGTGAAAATGTGGAAAAGTGGACAGCAAACAAAAGGAAGGAAAGGCTGCAAATAAAAGGCCTACAAGGCTGAAAGTACAGCCCAAAAGATGGCCCAAAAAGAAGATGGAAAGGGGCTGCAAAAAGTGGAAAAAGGAGGCAAAAGAGGGCTGTCCAAAAGGGTGAAAAGTGGGGAAAAGTGGACAGCGAACTAAGGGAAGGAATGGCTGCAAAAAGAAGGCCTAAAAGGCTGCAAAAAGTAAACAGGGCAGCCAACCGGGGCAAAGGCTAACTGAATGAATGTTCACTTTAGCCAAAACGTGCCCTAATCCCAAGAAAATAAAGATTTTATAAAAATTTGAGAGATGAATAATATGAAAGAAACACTCAAATCTGTGGTACTTTGATGGAGTTTGGATTCTCTTGGATCTTGAAAATTTGGAAGTTTCCTTGGCTTCGAGAGGAGAGGATGCACCTGAGCTCAAACTCCTACTTGCTTCAATGAGATGACCTGCACAATTTCAACTCAATACTTGCAAAACAATGGATTAGATCATGTATGTTTGGTAAATAAAAATGTAAAAAAGCATGTCATACAACTGAATAATCGATGCTACTTTAATTCATAGAAACAAAACCATAAAAGATTAAATTGTAACATCAAATGATCAATCTTACGTGCTTATAGAAGCCTTCTAAAGCATGAGCTATTATCCAATCCTAAGCAATAAAAGACAAAAATTGAAACATTTCACCTCATTTGCCAATTATTCATCCACATTCACACACCATGTATGCCTCCAAAGCCTTAAAATTTATTATACGGTTGCAAAAGCAACAAGCATTACAGTAATTCACCAAAGGTTCTTTGCATAAAGATCCATCCCAATAGAGCTGAAAGAGCCTCTATTTAACAAATGAGAGAGTGCTAAAACCCTAAAACCAAAAAACCAAACCTAACCAACTTAGCCATTTAACAAAGAGCCCAGACCTAAACCGGAGAACCGGGAGTGAGGGGATGCCTCCACCCAAGCAAGGCGCCCCCACTCCAAACCTGTGCACTGAAAACAAGCCAAGGATGAGGCCACACGTGTGAGTTTGGATGTAGGTAAGCTCATCATTTAGGTCTGGCAGGAGCCTGAACTAGGTTTGGGAAGCCCACTGATGGTGCAAGCTTCAGTCTTCACCTCGATCAAATCACCGGACCAATGAGAGCTCTCCATCTCATCTTTAGCTGGAGATGACATGTCTGATAACTGATAATAAATTAATTGCTCTCTTAATGATGACTAAAGCTGAGTTATGATAACTCCAATCATCATAAGTGCTCCATGAGATGTCATTTAACTTTTTATTTTACTAAATTTGGATTAATTTGGAGAGTTTTATTTTTCTCCAAAAAAATCATTTTTTTAATAAAAATTCATTTCTTTACTCAAAACTGATTTTTTTGAGAAAAAAGGCATTATGTGTCCGATTGATGGTCTGAAAGTTGGTTCTGGCTGGTTGGCTGATCAAGAATGATTTTTGGCTTAAGGTTAGAGCCATTAATCACTGAATTCGGAGTCCTGATCACGAACGAGTTTTTTCTATTTAATTTATGGAAAAATTAACCCAAAAAACTTAGGAAAAGTAATTAAAAATAAAAAAATAATTTTTCACTGTTTGAAAAGATTTTTTTGAAATTTTTTTATGTGTCCAGATGACTTAGGACATGACCATGATCTATTTAAATAATGTCTAGTAGGCTTATAACACTCAGTTGGGCTCTAATAACTCCCCAAGGCCCAGAATTCAACATCGGGCATTCCAGCTTTGGAGGAAGCGGGAGAAAACCTCGTCAATTATACTCGGTTGAAGGCAGAGCATAATTGTCGGGGGCAAAAAACTCCTGGAATACCCTATTTGAGATTCTACGTCTTAGGAGACCGAACCATTCAAAAATATCCTACTAGCACATTTTATTACAAACCCCGCGGGGCCATGGTCAAAATTATTCAAATAAAAAAGTGACTAGCCAATATTGGCTAGACAAGCAGACGGATCAACTGATACACTGGAATCAAACTTTGAACAAGTCTGTCAACTGGCGGCTCCTCAGGTAACCCAACTTATGGTACAAAAAGTTGGATAACAGACTCAACCTAGAGTTGAGTGACTGCTATCACCAAACTTGTAGTTGCCTCTATGAGGTGGATCTAGGTTGGATGGTAGAGGAATGGGCAACTAAAGCGATGGAACCGAGATAGCCTCGACTCCCAAATGGATGGTTGTCATGCCAATTGAGGCAATTTTCACTTGATGTTATCTTAGCCCATGACAACAATAAGGGAGACCCAGATCTACTCCCGACATGCGAGATCTGACCTAAACACGAGATCAAATCAAATAAAGCTGAAGTACGTAAGGTGTAAGGTGGAGTAAACCCTAAATCTATGGATGACGTCACAAGGTGAACTAGGGCTTGGATCAGGGGTTTATGAGACGTGAAATTTGATCCAAGTTCGAAACACAAGTGACCTATAAGCCTATTACTAGATCCGGGATCCAGGTATTAGCAAAAGATGAAAGAAGATATCCATTGCCTTGGGAAACGTGACCCATGCAGGGAGGGTAAGAATAGATTGGGGCTATCTAGTACCACGGGATAGACTCGAAAGAAGGTATAACAGTATCAAAGTACCCGAGCCACAAGGAAAAGATCAAATCGCAAGAGGACGCAACATGAAGGGTAGTGCTAGGGTTTAGAGAGCAGTGCCTTGGGATTTGGACCCAATGGAGTCACTTAAGCACAACGTGAAGGAAGACCCACTTAGGTTTTGACCTGATCTACAAAACCCAGAAATGGTTTGCCCCGAGATCAAGTTGTTTGATCTATAATATGTTTTTATTTTTAATATTTAAGGTTTTAGCATGAAAATGAAAATGTCAATGGATTGAAATCTAGAAAAGAAGAACTAACCTATAGATCTTACCTGGATAACCTTGTAGATGCCTTAATGATGATGATCTATGCCATCCCAATCAATTTGAGAAGATTTGATGAAAGCCTCTATGTAAAACGATTTGCCCAAGTTAGCCAATGCACCCTCTCTCTTGCACAACAAACGTCAACCATATCAAATTTGATGTGTCAAGAGAAAAGAACAAATGCTACAGAAAAATAGCAAGATGAAATCATAAATCACAATGACACTAATGAAAACCCCCTGATACAAGCCAAGCCAAACGAATTGAGGAACCCCTGCAAAAATGCCCAAGTTGAAGTCGCCCTCCTGTAGACAAGACAATGTTTCAAAAAAATATAGATCTCACAACAAATACCCAAATGCTAGGAAGCGATAGATTTTCCAATCACCATCTAAGAACACCAAATGCAAAGGAGATCCAAGAGTTTCCACAATAATAGTTTTCTATTATCCAGATCCAAGAGCCAAAGACCCCTTACAAATGAGAAGCTCTCTCCTTTAAATAGGAATGAGAGATACCAAAGTCATAACCACTTTGTAAATGGGTGGCTAAGATTAAAAGATAAATATGTTCTAATCAATGGTTGAGATGAGCTCAACATAGAGTACATGGATCAATACAATAATATAATATATCAATGGACCAAATCACCCTAAGAGAGGGGATCCCACTCAATAAAAAATAAATAAAGCTCATGGTGGGTCCAGGGGGTGTTAACTAACTCCCTTAGTGTGTCCCCATGGCACAATAAAAATAATATAATTTTTTAAATGCAAAATAGTCTCTTTGAAGAAATCATGAGCCTCCAAAAGCTCCAAAAAATAATAAAAGATGTCGGAGAGATGGATGTGGGTCCATCCAAGTGCTGAAACTGCTGGAGAAGGACTGGAAGACATCACACTCATCATCAAAACTCATTCCATGCCATTTCCTTGCCTCAGTAGCCCAAATCGAATTCTTCAGTAGCCATTTTAATTATCTTTAATCTGCCTCGGGAACCGTGATATGGCTAAAACTACCTCCTAGGGTGCCAACATTATCCAACTGAGCCCACCGGCTCTCTAGGAGGGGGGTAATATGGTACAAACAAGTGGCTGGACTACCCCCTCATACAAAGCCCTAGGAGAACTAAACAAATCATCTCTCTGCTCAGGCAGGCCATCCAGCATGGCAAAACTGCACCCGACTGGTACACTAAGCCAAATCATCCCTGCAACTGTCCGTAACTGAAATCAAGTTGTTTCATTGGACTCAGGGAGTCCAAATCCATCTAAGGTGCATACTCATACACCTGATAGGTCTCTACATGATCCCCTACAATATCCAATATACCTAGATAGACAAAATAATAATCTGTAAATGACCACATAATCAATAATATAACCCAGGATAACATCCATCTGCTGGAAGTGTTCAAAGGTTAAGACATGCTCTACAAATCATTCAAGTAACAATTATAACAAGTAGCAATCATTTCACTGGCGATCTATCAACCAAATACATAGGGTTTCATTTATTAATTATAACTCAGAGCAGACTTTCAAGACCATACTCACTTCATAGTTGTAATCAATTTGCTAGTGAAGGGTGAAGGCTAAAATTCAAAAGGCTAGGCCAAAGGGTGACTACCAACTCAACACTGTAACACTTTGGATATGGAAAGGGGATACTCACTCTAGCATATGCCGGACAAGCAACATCACAGGGGATGGTAGTGTCTCACAAATGGATAAGTTACGTTCAGAGATGTTTATTCACCTTGACAAATGCTCACAATCCAAATCAATACAAGCAAGACCAACAATCCTTAGATATAACTTTAGGAACCATTGCTTTTTTGGGCCTTTAACTTTCCATAGCCTTAGTCCATGCATTTATTACATGGATTTTTATTATTTTAGGCTTCATGCATTCATGTATGTTTAAAAACACTACTTTTCATGAATGTTTTAAAATTTTTATTTCATCATACTTAAAAGCTATTTTCATTAGGTTTGCCTTGCATTCATGTATGTTGAAAAGCACTACTTTTCATGAATGGGTTTTTTCATAAGATATTCATTTCGTTTCCAAATACATTGTATTGATGGCAGCGCTACTTGTTTCAGGTTTAGCCAACACAACCTAGGCAACTCAGAGCCGAGACACAAATAAACAGGGAAGCTTGTCCAACGAAGAGGCTCTAGTGGAGAAAGGTCCTCCATGCCACAAGTCAAGTAGTAAGTCGGGTTGGAAACATAACTAGAAGGTAATGGATGGGTGGACATAGTGACCAATGAAACCAACACTAGCAAGCCAAAGTATGGTGGGAATGACTATCTCTTTTCTCCCTGAGAAGGATAAAACCAATGAATATGGGTCAAGAACTTCCAAGTCTAAGTAAGGACATACATACATAATATCAATTCATCCAAGTCCACATATTTATATGACCGCCAGATCATGACACTAGATGCTAAGACATGTCACAAGAATGAGTATAGAGCAACAATAACCATAACACAAGATAGTATGCCGAGTCATAAACATGTAAGTAATCAATCTGAACCAACATCTGTCCAATAAGAAACTACTGATGCAACTCTAGGCACTACTGACTGCTCTGCAAATGGCTAAATGACTACATTAGTCCTCAAATCTGAGTGTCCTGAGACTCGGTCATGGCATGGGAGAGTACTATAGTCCATCAATCCAATAATGATCCATCATAGATGCTCATCTCAGCATCTCATATGTAAGGGAACTGGCTGAAAAGTGTACTGGAATCTGAAAAATATTATGGTAGCCCGACTACTATATATGTGATAACATCTGGCTCCAGCTGGGACAAGTGCCCTGCTGAATAAAGCGCTTGAGAACCTCAAAATCTCTGGTCCTCGCACTCTGCTACTCGCATCCTCGATCCATCACTCCAGCTCTGCAACTGCTACCAAAATGTTACCAACTACCTGCAAAATGTCTAGAGCTATACCAAACTCACAGACCGGTCGTCAGAACACTGCGTGGATAAAATAAAGTACTAAAACTGAAATGCATGAAACTGAAAAGAAGAAAGTAAATTTAATCTATAACCATAACTTTAAGAAAAGTTTGATTTTATTGTGCAGGAAAAAGGTGGCAAAAACTGAAGACTACACTAAGAGCTTTGAAAAGCAAGCTTCAGGAAAAGACAAAAGGCGCAAGACTAAAAAGCTACACTTCTGCCTAACAGAGGCTTATTCAATCCTACCTACCCTACTCTAACCAATTTAGACAAGTGCTAGGTAAAATCATAAATCCAATGCAACCACTTGTTGAACGAATCTATTGAGCTTTCTTTACAATTAATGATACAACAAGTCAAAGATGGCTTGTAAGTAATGTGAATGAAAATTGAAGCCATTATAACTTGTTTGAAAATCAAAGAAAGATATGGATAAAGAAAAATGAAATCATGCTAGGGATGAGATTGATTGTTGCAAACTTCTTCCATCCATAGATCGATAGGATCATAAAATTTATGCAAGTTTAAATTTGATGAAAGAAAAGAATACGATACATGATTCATCCCTCCTAGGTCATCATTGTTTCCCTCATATTTTTGGTTAGCACACTCAATCATGCCCACATTATGATCAATGGTGAAACAAAATAGGGACAAATTGGAGATCAATAAACTAGAAATTGAGATTAACCCCATTTGTTGTTTAAAAAATGAGAAAATATGGAATTGGTCTTTATAGAGATTTTCAATCACCCAATCAAAGAAGTTAGCAAAATTGAAAGCATTATACACCAAGGATGAAAGGAGATGAAATGTTTTACCATTGACCACTTGGCACTTTCGAGATTTTGTACCGAAAATTTCACGTGACACCATACAAAAAGACTTCAAAAGCTAGGATGGGAGGGTGGATTGAAAAATTAAAACTTGATTTGCATCACCTAAAGGTGCTAACACCAATCTTGTATGTGATATGGGATATTTGTTAAAGAAATTGGCAAGATTAACACTAGCCTCCCAAGAGCTAGACTCACTATGATTAATCTCCTCAACCAAATCACCTTGACCAAAAATCTGATGGGGAATAGCAACAACATTACAAGAATCATTCCTTGGAGGCTCTTGATGACTATTTGGACATAGATTCCAGCTCAAAAGATGTGACAAAGAACGCTCTAGGTCAAGTTCGCTCACTAGTATATCATCATCATGTGGTTGTTCTTTTTTAGATTGTTCATTACATTCAACTGAGGATAAATGATCATCATCATTCATTTGATAAGGAAAAATATCACTATGTTCATTTCTAACTTCCTTATCATCCTCACAAACTTGGTCTTCAACCATAATATGACCACATGATTGCTCCTCCACGGAAATTTGATTAATTTCAACCTTTTCTTCTTCTGTAGAGACATAATCAAAATCTGAATCCAGATTCGGATAGCTTGAATATTGACTCAAATTATCATCAATTAGGCAACGACTATGGAGCTGCTCTTCTAAAGGCTCTATAATGGACTCACAAATGGAAGGCTCAACTATAGATGTTTCTTAATGGTGATTGTTAGGTTCCCTTCCACGGATTAAATCCAAGACTTGCTCTGTGACTATTTCAGGTAATAATAACAGAGTATCTTGTATGATTTGATTGATGTCCCTCTTAGTTTCAGCATGAGGTTTTGAAACATTATTTTCAAAGTACTCTGTAACATTCTTATGAATTGCAGGCACGCTCATAATTTGGAACGTTTCAGGAGAGGAATGATCCAATTGAGAAAGCAAATTGCTAATATACTGATTATCAACTGCACAATCATTGCTAGATTTACACTCTAAAGAATTATCACTATTCCTACCCCACTTATCTATTAACAGATCTGTGAACATGTCATACCCAGTGATGGATTCTAGTGCTAAATGATCAAACCATAGTTGAACATCCCCTCGCAAGGATTCTCCTAAGGCTCGCATATAAACATCTTCACTGTCCGCACCTTTAATTTCCATGTAATCCCAGAGAATATCCAAATGACTTTCAATAGATATATCCTTATTTCCATTAAACTGGGGCAACCTCCTAGTGTAATCGTTTGGCATAGGACGAGGTGCCCCCGATATTTCAGAAAAGTCAAAAGGAGACTGTTTGTCTTGTTTTTTAACAGCGCTGGTTACTTGGCTATAAGGCTTTGACTGGGACCGACTTCTAGGATCATGTCGACTTACAAGTTTACTCGGGATGGTTGGGAAATCTTTATTGCATGGGTGAGGAAATTGGTGGGTATAATAAAGATTGTGATAACTAGATTCATACCCATAATCATGCTCGAGATCATCCTCATACCGGTAGTCTGACCTCCATCTATCCCTTCTGTTTATTCGTCTTTTAGCTTCATTTATGCTTTCATTTAATTTCTTCATGCATCTGATAAATATATCTGAATTCATTATGATTTATGGGATGGGTTCGCTTCTCACTGGAGTCGCGTTGTGGAGTTGCCAGGTGAACGAATTGCTGTGTTCACCAACAGATAATGTCGTAGGAGAGATGAGGTATGTCGAACCAAGGTAGGCCTCTACCTCCCCGGCAATGACACCAAAATGTTATCACCAAACTTGTAGTTGCCTCTATGAGGTGGATCCAAGTTGGATGGTAGAGGGATGGGAAACTAAAGAGGTGGAACCAAGATAGCCTCGACTCCCAAATGGATGGTTGTCACGCCAATCGAGGCAATCTTCATTTGATGTTATCTTAGTCTAAGACAACAATGGGGGAGACCTAGATCTACTCCGGACAGGAGAGATCAGACCTAAACATCAGATCAAATCAAATAAAGCTGAAGCATGTAAGGTGTAAGGTGGAGTAAACCCTAGATCTATGGATGACGTCACAAGGTGAACTAGGGCTTAGATCAGGGGTTTATGAAATGTGAAATTTGATCCATGTTCGAAACACAAGTGACCTATAAGCCTATTACTAGATTCGAGATCTAGGTACTAACAAAAGATGAAGATATCAACTGCCTTGGGAAACGTGACCAATGTAGGGAGGGTAAGAACAGGATTGGGGCTATCTAGTACCACAGGATAGACTCGAAAGAAGGTAAAATAGTATCAAAGTACCCGAGCCACAAGGAAAAGATCAAATCGCAAGAGGAGGAAACATGAAGGGTAGCGCTAGGGTTTAGAGAGCAGTGCCTTGGGATTTGAGCCCAATGGAGTCACTTAAGCACAACATGAAGGAAGACCCACTTGGGTTTTGAGCCAATCTACAAAACCTAGAAATGGTTTGCCCCAAGATCAAGCGGTTTGATCTATAATATTTTTTTATTTTTAATATTTAGGGTTTTAGCATGAAAATGAAGATGTCAATGGATTGAAATCTAGAAAAGAAGAAGTAACCTGTAGATCTTACCTAGATAACCTTGTAGATGCCTTGATGATGATGATCTATGTCGTCCCGATCAATTTGAGAAGATTTGATGAAAGCCTCTATGTAAAACGATTTTCCCAAAGAAGCCAATGCACCCTCTCTCCTGCACAACAAACGTCAACCATATCAGATTTGATGTGTCAAGAGAAAGAACAAATGCTACAGAAAAATAGCAAGATGAAATTATAGTTCGCAATGACACTAATGAAAACCCCCTGATACAAGCGAAGCCAAGCCAAGCGAGTTGAGGAACCCCTGCAAAAACACCCAAGTTGAAGTCACCCTCTTATAGACAAGACAATGTTTCAAAAAAATATAGATCTCACAACAAATACCCAAATGCTAGGAAGCGATAGATTTTCCAATCACCATCTAAGAACACCAGATGCAAAGGAGATCCAAGAATTTCCACAAAAATAGTTTTCTATTATCTAGATCCAAGAGCCAAAGACCCCTTACAAATGAGAAGCTCTCTTCTTTAAACAGGAATGAGAGATACCAAAATCATAACCACTTTTCAAATGGGTGGCTAAGATTAAAAGATAAATATGTTCTAATCAATGGTTGAGATGAGCTCAACATAGAGTACATGGATCAATACAATAATATAATATATCAATGGACCAAATCACCCGAGGAGAGGGGATCCCACTCAATAAAAAATAAATAAAGCTCATGGTGGGTCTAGGGGGTGTTAACTAACTCCCCTAGTGTGTTCCCATGGCACAATATAAATAATATAATTTTTTAAATGCAAAATAGTGCCTCTCTGAGGAAATCGTGAGCCTCCAAAGCCTCCAGAAAATAATAAAATATGCCGGACAGATGGATGTGGGTCCATCCAAGTGCTGAAATTGCTGGAGGAGTGGAAGACATCGCACTCATCATCAAAACTCATCTCATGCCATTTCCTTGGCTCATTAGCCCAAATCGAATTCTTTAGTAGCCATTTTAATTATTTTTATTTTGCCCTCGGAACCGTGATGTGGCTAAAATTGCCTCCTAGGGTGCCAGCGTTATCCATCTGAGCCTACCAAGCTCTTTAGGAGGGGGGTAATATGGTACAAACAAGCGGCTGGACTATCCCCTCCTCATACAACGCCCTGGGAGAACTAAACAAATCATCTCTCTGCTCAGACAGGCCATCCAACATGGCAAAATTGCACCAGACTGGTACATTGAGCCAAATCATCCCTGCAACTGCCCGAAACTTAAGGCAAGCTGTCTCATTGGACTCGGGGAGTCCAAATACATCTAAGCTGCATACTCATACACCCTATAGGTCTCTGCATGATCCCCTACAATATCCAATATGCCTAGATAGACAAAATAATAATTTGTAAATGACCACATAATCAATAATATATCCCAGGCTGACATCCATCTGCTGCAAGTGTTCAAAGGTTAAGACATGCTCTATAAATCATTCAAGTAACAATTATAACAAGTAGCAATCATTTCACTGGCGATCTATCAACCAAATACATAGGGTTTCATTTATTAATTATAACTCAGAGCAGACTTTCAAGACCATACTCACTTCATAGTTGTAATCAATTTGCTAGTGAAGGGTGAAGGGTAAAATTCAAAAGGCTAGGCCAAAGGGTGACTACCAACTCAACACTGTGACACTTTGGATATGGAAAGGGGATACTCACTCTAGCATATGTCGGACAAGCAAAAACACAGGGGATGACAGTGTCTCACAAATGGATAAGTTACGTTCATAGATGCTTATTCACCTTGACAAATGCTCACAATCCAAATCAATACAAGCGAGGCCAGCAATTCTTAGATATAACTTTAGGAACCATTGCTTTTTTGGGCCTTTAACTTTCCATAGCCTTGGTCCATGCATTTATTACACAGATTTTTATTATTTTAGGCTTCATGCATTCATGTATGTTTAAAAACACTACTTTTCATGAATGTTTTAAGATTTTTATTTCATCATACTTCAAAGCCAATTTCATTAGGCTTGCCTTGCATTCATGTATGTTTAAAAACACTACTTTTCATGAATGGGTTTTTTCATAAGATATTCATTTCGTTTCCAAATACATTTTATTGATGGCAGCGTTACTTGTTTCAGGTTTAAACAACACAACCTAGGCAACTTAGAGCCGAGACACAAATAAACAGGGAAGCTTGTCCAACAAAGAGGCTCTAGTGGGGAAAGGTCCTCCCATGCCACAAGTCAAGTAGTAGGTTGGGTTGGAAACATAACTGGAAGGTAATGGATGGGTGGAGATAGTGACCAATGAAACCAACACTAGCAAGCCAAATTATGGTGGGAGTGACTACCTCTATTCTCCCTAAGGAGGGTAAAACCAATGAGTATGGGTCAAGAACTTCCAGGTCTAAGTAAAGACATTCATACATAATATCAATTCATCCAAGTCCACATATTTATATGATCGCCAGATCATGACACTAGATGCTAAGACATGTCACAAGAATGAGTATAAGAGCAATAATAACCATAACACAAGATAGTATGTTGAGTCATAAACAAGTAAATAATCAATCTGAACCAACATCTGTTCAATAAGAAACTACTGATGCAACTCTGGACACTACTGACTGCTCTGCAAATGGATAAATGACTACATCAGTCCATAAATCTAAGTGTCCTGAGACTCAGTCATGGCATGGGAGAGTACTATAGTCCATCAATCCAATAACGATCCATCATAGATACTCATCTCAGCATCTCATATGTAAGGGAACTGGCTGAAAAGTGTACTGGAATCTGAAAAATATAATATGGTAGCCCAACTACTATATATGTGATAACAGTGACCATTCTATTGAATAGGGATATCTGGTCCGGGACCACGATATAGAACCAGTCCATCACTGGGGGACTCAACTTTGAGTTGAGTGATCATTCTGTTGAATGATGACATCTTGTTCGAGACCAGGATGTGGAACTAGTCTAGCACTGGGGACTCAACCTAGAGCCGAGTGGCCATTCTTTTGAATGGAGGCGCCTGGTCAATTACCATGAATTTACCTAGTCTGGGACTAGGGACTCAGCCCGGGGCTGAGGGCCTTTCTCAGGGAGAATGGAGGCGCTTGGCCTGTTACCAAATATTTGACCTAGTGTCAAATTATGCAACCTATGGCTGTGGCACCTGGTCTGTTACCAGGAAGACACTATAAGCCCTAGATCGAGTTTAGGCATGTGTGACACTCTGACCCTCGATCAGTGGGCTTTGTGATCTTCTCCAAGGCTTAGCTACCCTTGGTTAAGAGTTAAGACACCTTAGTACCCAATCTTGGTGTCACACAGAGCGTGAGATAAAAGCATCAGTAATTCTCTCTGTTTATGATGATGTACTTTGAGTGGTGATGAAAGACCACCTTGACCACTTGTATTGAGCACAGGGCACTGTTATGGAGAGAAATTCCTATGGCTTGGGGTACCACAACAGACAAACTTGACTCCAGAAATCAATCTTTCCCAATATGCAATAGAAATAAAATGTCTAACACTAAAGGATCCGACCTCGTACTTTATTCCGAACGGTTGAAGTAGATCCCCGTTGAGCTTTCCAATCTTCAGCTTGAATTGATATAATACTTCTTCAACAAGAAATAAACAATACAAGCATACTATATATCATGGTGTTAGATCTATTCTAGCATATATCATCAATAATGTAAAAGCATTTGACATATTCCAATGGATACAATATTCAATCAAATACACATCACTGGACAGGAAAAGATAGTTCTTATTAATATAAATCAAAGATTGCAAGATAGATACAACCTCTGACGGCACGTCTGCGAATCGGAGAAACTGAATCCCCCACTTGGGCCTCCACCACCTCAATCCTCCATCTCTCGATAGCAAGCTCACTAGCAAAAGGCAAGCTTGGGAAGAACACAACAGTGCTCCAAGGGACAAAGGGATGTAGACTCAAGTATAAATTCCGGCAACAATGGACTATAGTTTCTTTGCTCTTAATCTCTCTATATATGCCTTCAATGTACCAAAAGGTTCCTTATATAGCTTCACAAGGGATAATGAAGGGACGAATCCAAGCGATCTCAAGGCATATGGAAGGCCAGGAGTCGAATGAGTCGGATCCATGTCAAGGAAAACTCCAAAAGGATTTGGACTATGCACACATCTCGATGTACGCGGTTATCGGGGTCAAACCTGCGTATGTACGCGGTTATCGGGTAAAAAGCCGCGTATATCATTTTTCATATAGTTTTAGGGATGATCAAGGAAACATCAAAGGATAAAAGATGGTCCATGGGGTCTAAAAAGTCTGCAGCGGGACAAGGGAAGGCCATACAAAGTGTGATTCACCTAGAGTGGTGAAATCTGCTATAACAGATGCCCCCTAATGTGTGAGGTCAGAGGGGTCATACGATGGCCGAAATACATTATAAGTCCATCCCAGAAGTGGAGTGATGAAGGATCCCAAATGGAAGACCAGCCACCCAATCAGCATAGCACCATAATACAACTCTGCATATAACTGCAAGTACATATAGCAGTCCCGGATACATAAGAGTACAATGGCCATGAATAGGCATAATACATGATATCACATATGTGGTCATCGCCATGTACAATATACATAGATCAGAATCTCCATGATGAAGATATACAAAGGGCCATGATCTCCAAAATGGCTGAAGATATACAGTAGATCAAGATCTCCATAGTGGCTGGAAATATCTGACATACACTGGTATCAAGTCACGAGAGCTGAAATCTCATGAACACTGGCACGATCAAGGAGGTAGCATATAAGAGATGCCACCAGTCTGGAAGGTCTTCTACACAAACCGCTACGAGTACATGTCTTACTATGCGAATAGAGGTGTCGAGGTCGAACATAGTAGTCCATCGTCTGATTACTGGTCATTGATGTATACCGTTAACAGACGCGAGATTACCCACCAATAATGAAAATGGGAATCAAGGTACTAGAGTGCAAACTAACAAGTGTGAATAGATGTGTTGAGGTCGAACACTTGAAAGAATCCATCGATCAGGGGACATTGATGTATTCCCAAGAAACTGTCAATGGCGAGAGAACCTGCCACTGATGACTGCAAGTCTCAAGGCACTCAAAAGGACTCTAGACTCCAATCCCAGAATAGATGATCTGAAGTCAATGGGATGAAATCCGCTGGAAGGAGGGCATCGTACAAGCCATATAGTCGAACGGTTAGATAAGGGGCAGCAAGTTTTCATATATGTTTGTTGTTTTGCTCTTTCAATAGGCAAGTGTACTAGTAAGTTTTGAAGCATTAAGAATAGACTAGTTTTGAAGGACAGATTTCCTTGTTTCCACTATTTGTATTTTTCAACCATCGATGTGATTAATGCATGCTCAGATTTTATTTCTCCTATTGAGAAAATTTAAAATCTAATTTATTTATTAAAGAGGCATAGGACAACAATCACCTAGGGTATGAAAAATTAACATCCCTCAATCATTTTTGCTACTCGAAAATCTCCAGTGGTATTGTGCCACCACTTGGATCTCTTATTAAGAACCTCCTCATCCAAGTCAGTATCATCATTGGAACTTGGATTGCTTGTACTTGTGTCACTTGAATGTTGATTCAAGCTATGTGGATCAGAAATTACCGGCTAGGTCTGGAAGAGTCCTTAGAAAGAATGTCCCCTTTTTCAGGTGGAGCTATCTAAAACTGAACACCTGAATCCTAAGCCATGGTGGAGGGTTCCATGGTAATTTTGAACTCTAAAGAAGAAGCATGGAACAGTCCAACTTCCTCATCAACTACAACATCTCTACTAAAGTTCACCTTATTGCTTTCTACGCCAATCAAACTATAGGCTTTATTCATTGTGCCCTAAAAGCATCAGTTTCTTGCTCTTAAGTTCTAGCTTGGTTTTCTTCTCATCTAGAATCCAAGCATATGCAATCGAACCAAAAACCTTAAGATTCCTAACTCTGAGCTTCCTCTGAGACCATGCTTCCTCAAGGGTCTTATGCATCACCACCATCATTAGAGATTTGTTTAACAAATATATTGTTGTGAACATTGCCTCAACTTAAAACTTGTTGGGAATAGACCTGTTCTGCATCATACATCTGGCTATCTCTGTGATTGAGCGGTTCCGTCTCTCAACCACTCCATTTTGTTGTGGAGCGTAAGGTGTAGTGTATTATCATTGGATCCCATGTTTAGAGCAAAAATGTTTGAATTATTTGGAGCAAAATTCTCCACCATATCAAACCTAGAGTGGTTATAGCACAACCAAACTCTTTTTCTACTAATGCTTTAAAAATTTTAAACTCGTTAAACACTTCAATTTTTTATTTCAAATAGTACACCCACATCTTCCTACTATAGACATCAACAAATAGAAGGAGATAACTAGGACCGATGATTAATATCGTGTTCATTGGTCCATAGATGTCTACATGAACCAGCTGAAGGACTTTGTTGGAACCCCTACTCAACCAAGTACCTAACGATCTTGATATACCATGCCCTGGGTGCTTGCTTCAAGCCATATAAAGGCTTCTTTAATCTGGAAACAAAGTGATCCTTCCCTAAAATCTCAAATCCCTATGGCTGATACATATAGACCTCTTCCTCCAAATCTCCATCGAGGAAGGTTATCTTCACATCCATTTGATGGACCTTCCAGCCACACTGTGCTACCATGACTAGAATTAGTCATATGGTGCTCATCTTTGTTTTAGGTGGAAAGGTATCCTCCTAATCAATGCCCTCTTGCCGAGAGAACACTTTAGCGACCAACCTTGTCTTGTAGTTGTCAAGTGTGCCATTTGCCTTGTACTTGACCTTGTACACCCATTTGCAGCTAATGGGTTTCTTCCTCGATGGAAATGCTATGAGATCCCAAGTCTAATTTTCATCAAACTTGCATGTTTTACAATTATGGCCTTCTCTCATTCAAGTCTCCCTTTAGCTTCGTCGAACACTTGTGGCTCAAACACTTCCTAAACATAAGCCATATGAGCACAGTTAACCATGTTGGGTTTCTATTTGTTCTTTCCTCTTGATGATCATCCCTCGAACAATTATGTTGCTCAATGATCTCCATGCTGTTGTGCCACCACTTGGTCTATTCTTGGGAATCTCCTCATCCAAGTCAATATCACCACTAGAACTTGGATTACTTGTACTTGTGCTAGCGAAATGTTGATTCGAGCTATGTGGATTAGAAATTACCAAACTGGGTCTAGAAGACTCCTCAAAATGTTCAGAATTTCCCCCCTTTGGTTTTGTTATCACATATACATTTGCAGCTGGGCTACCATGATGTAGCATATAGACTTATCTTTATTTTATTCCGGGCTATTTTTCCACACAAGGTATTAGCATGGATCATTACAACTTCAGCCATTCCAGAGCCTTGTGCAGCAAATTTTCCTTGCTAGGACTGAGACTCATTAGTCCATTGAGATGATTTCAGTGATTTTAGTTCATTGGAGCAGAGCAGCAGATCAGATTTGGTACACACAGTTAGAGGAGCCTATCAGTTGTAGACAGGTATATAGGGTGAGATTAGGTATATGCTTCTTTGGTTTGATTTTGCTCTATAATGTATGCCAAACACTTATGCTTGTCATGTTAGAATGATTATGGTGACCTATGCCTATATATATGTGTACTAATGCTTGAACTTGTGCTGAGACTAATCAAAGGATTTGATGTTGAAAGTTGTTGCTCATGCCATGCTTGTACAAATGGTAAACCCTAGTGCTTTGTTGCCTCCATGTGTCATTTCTCCCGTCCATCCAGTTCATCCATGATTCTTTTTTTACCCATGACTTTAGATTGACCAAGACTTATGAGATTAAAGATTGCTTTCCCCACTTTGACCCCTATGCATGATGGATCCCATGTTTTCTGTGTCTCGACTCAAAGTTACCCTAAAGAGTGCCAACTAAAACTTGAAGCAATGTGTTTACCATCATTACATGCATTATGTGCTACAAATCCTGTCGGTTGAAATGCAAAGCCCTCAAACAATTGCAAAATGTGTCTTTAGACACAACTCAAAAGGGGCTATAAGATAAAATTGTGAAAGGCTTAAAGAAAAAGCAGTGGATAAACAAATGCTAAATCTAAAGACTACTGGTCACTATTTGAAATGTAATGATTAATTCCTCACGGAGCCTGTGGGTTTTGATGTGAGATGGGGCAAGGGACCGCTAATTCACAGTGTCCCCTAGAATCTCTGCATTACAGTTCTTGTGTACTCAACACAAGGGTCCTAGTAAAGATCCTCACGGAGCTTGTTCTTAGCTTGGATGTGAATTGTACACATGTTGTTAGAGTTGAATGGGCTCTTTTTAGGTTATCTTATTCACTTGTGAGACACCACCATCCCTTATTGTCCATCTGTCATGTGTATGTCACTGTGTTTGTGTGTAATTGTCAACATGCTGAAAGATCATATGATCAAAGTCAGCTACAAGTCATTTCCCCTTAGCCTTAACCTTTTTTTCCATCCTCACCCAACAGTAGCACTTGGTTTACACTTTGTCAGTATGGCATGAATAAGCAGACTTCCAGAAGGTCCTGAGATTTTTCAAAAGCACAGGTATATCTTACTTAATATTATTATTATCACCATGATTATGAATAACTTGACTTAAGCTTGGTTTTGATATACACCATTGGTGCATTTCTTATCATGGATGCATGCAGAATCATATGGATATAGTATCTCACCTTTATTTTGGGTACTTTGACCTAGTCAACCTAGTTGACCAAGTCAGGCACGGTTCCTAAGGCAGTGACTCAAAAAGCAACATGGTCTATATTTGTTCCAGACATGCCCAGGACCAATACTACGGTTTCAGTTTTGAGAATTTGGCCCCAGATCTCTAGATCGGTGATTATTATCACTTTATTATCGGCCAAATGATCAAATTTTATTTCAGATGGCAATGTTTTTGGCTCTCCTAGAACAGTGTAGTGTTTCAGGGGGTATAAGTAGTCACTTATACCATTCTTCTGTGTCTCCAGAGCAGTGAGTTTGCACCAATTATCAACCTGGACAGAGTTATGGTGACTTTTATTAGTTTCAGAGGATGTACCACCAGAAAATGAACTAGGAGAGTCACTGAAAAAATCGATTTGGCCTGTTTGGTCAAGGAAATGGCTTGGAAATTTTGTCAGATGATGTAATTTGTCTCCCTGGGCAGATATTCAGCAGTTTCAGTCAGCATGGTTGTCTGGATTAGTTTATTTTTGGCTCGGTTAGTGAGGACATCCCCTAAGGGGCACCCCTCAACTTTGCTAATTGATGTATTACACTGTTATATCATATGTTATGAGGTTGTAATGGGGCCTAGGGTGAATTAAACCCCTAGTGACCCCCTTTGCTATTATCATGATGTATCTTATGTTATATTGTGTTTTCCACCTTAGGGAGGCATCCTTGAGCAAAAGTGCGCCCCTTTGAAGTGGTCAACTTGATCCATGTGTTGATTTCCGTAGTTGTGATCTCCACAGTTGATGATGTCTTAATCTCAACCGTAGGATGATAGTTAAGTGAAATGTGGACACACTCTCAAGCTATTTAAGAAAGGTGATCCCCCCCATTGTAAAGCAGGAGCTCTGGCACCAAAATATTGAATAAAAAGATTTGTTTGGGATTACTTTATGAGTTTTGTAAATGAGTTGATGATTTGATGATTGGCATTGCTACTCTTTTGTACTGAGTTTGTTTCGGGATAGATTTTGCATTTTTTCCTTTACCCATTCATCTGCAAGGAAGGAAGCATGCTAGGGAAGAGGGCGCATTTGTGGGGAAACTCACCATTTCTCCGGCTCTTGGGTGTTCGGTTCAGGGAGTATTTCTTTATTTATGAACTTTTACCTCCTGTCCTTTCCTTATTCTGCGAATCTCATTCATCTGTCTTACCATTTGATTTTTTCTAGCGTGGCAGGTTGAAGGGGGCGCTAGGGTGATTGGCTGAAGCTCAACTACAGCAAGATCTTCTTCGAAAATACTCATTTGATCAAGAAAGCGGCATTCTTCATCATTTCTGAGGCTATTTACAAAATCCAGGTACGTTTCATAGGTAAATTCTCCCTCATTCAAATTCTATATGCATTGCCCGTCACTGCTTTTATTCAGAAAACCCTCTTTAGAAGTAAGAAAATTCATCGGACCAATTTGCACTGGGAATCTGCAAATTTGGTGATCTGGGTTTTATTCGGCATATTGAAAAACCCTCTCCCTCCTAGGTGTCAACATTGGACTCCTCTTCCCATCTCCAAGCATTGATCTTAGGAGAGAGAAAACACCCCTCTCTATCTGGCAGTCAGTTTCTTAGTGTATTTTTTCCACTTCCACTTGGATATTTTCACTGTCGAATCCTTCATTTAAGTTAGTGTGCAGGAAGCCATAAACTTTCAATATCAACCACATCCTGGGAATTTCATAATTATCTGCTTAAATCCCCCCAGGGTCCAGGTTTGATCATTTGAACCAGCACACTAAATCCTAGATCTGATTCAAATCTTCATAAGCCACCTGATATTTTCACTTGAGTAACATTACTAGTCTAGAATAAACACCCCTACTCAAGTATCCTTAATCCATGGCTCATCTGTCGAATCTAGGGTTTCAGGCACTCACCTTACTAATTCATCTGTCAGGAGTCTGATCTGGTGATTTGTCTTAGATCTTTCCTTTCAGGATCGATCTGGGTCTTCCCCTTTGTCACTCAGGCTTCTCTAGTGGCATAAAGCGAAGGAAGTCTTGACTGGTGTGACAACCATCCATCTGTTGGGGGTTAGGATTTCCGTAGGTCACGGCTTTGGTTGCCTATCCCCTCTACCATCATGTATTGGATCTCTATATCGGGGCAACTACAAGATCTGTGATAACAGGTTCATGTAGACATTTGTGGACCGATGAACACAATGTACCATATCACAGAAATCAAGCACATAAAGAAACCACGAAATAACTCAAAGAGCTATTGTAACGTATTTACTTAGATGAGAAGGCAAAAGCTTTCTTAAATAGGGTTACAATGAGGTCGAGTCAATCCACTTTATGAATGTGGGATCGATCAAGAAATACAATAAAGCAACATAAATCATAAAAGTAAAAAATAATATAAAGTTGGAAGTGACTTTATTAAATCCTAAGTCTAATATCTAATTGACCATTATATAAAGCTAAGCTCTACTTTAACAATTGATCTACTAGTGCAACTAATGATGCAATGGAAACAAAATAGTTCCAATGCTATCAAAACCAGAAGTGGCCAAGGGTCAGATCAAGACCAGACCAAAACCAGCCAGAAAACAAATATGAAGAACTAGTCAGCTAAAAATATAAATAAAATATGCAAACTTTAAAATTAAAATATATATATAAATTATAATATAAATAAGCCCAATGGGTTAGCTCAATTGGTTCAAATGGATTGTTTCAGAGCAGAGTTCTCTGTGAGGTCTCCAATTCTAATCTAGCTGAGTTCCACTAGGTTACGAGCCACTATTGTGGCTGGTGGTTGAGCCACCCTCCATCCGGATATACATGTGAAGAGAGGGATCCCATGAGGTTTTCTTTTTTTTTGTTTTTGTTTTTTGTTTTTGGCACATGACGGTGTTTGGGTGGGACCAAGTATTTTTAGGGCTAGCCCAAATCAGAACTAGATGAACCAAATCTGAACCGGTCAAATGGGATCCGAACCTGCTGAATCAATCCAAACCAATAAGTTCAGGACAGAACCAGCCTCCAGTTCAGCATCAGGTTATCATACATTTTTTGTGAACCGGTACAGACTAGCAAGTTCCGGACCATTCCAACAATTCTGATGACAGAAAATAAAGAGGCAAAAGGAGAGAAAATAGAGGGGGCACCTGCACACCCAAGGGTGGATTGCACCTACAAATATGAATAATGAAGGAAGATTTCCCCAATAAAATAATTGATGGTAAAATGATAAGAGTTACAAATGAGAGGGTAGAAAACCCTATTTATACTAAAAAGAGGCAAAAACCTAACTGAAAGCATAAGTCTCTAATTATAGTGATAAGGCCCTGACATATAAGTGGAATTTAAAAATATTAAAATATGGCACTGTAAAGACCTAGGACTAGAACATTATTACAAAATCATGAGAATATCTAGAAAAGAGCTCGTGTGCATCTACTACGCAATAAAGATATTGTGGTCAGTTACACAACAGTTTTTTCCCAAGTATTTCCCAAATCTGAGTCATACTCTTACTCTTGGGCTAGCTAACCTGGATAATGTCATCATTGCACACCAGCTAATACAGGCCATTTGCTTGTTCCCAAGCGTCTTAGTATTTTAATCATGCATTGACCAATTTTCAGTTGCACTTTCTTCGGTCACCTTATTGAGCCAATAAATTCTATGTGCTGCATATTCTTCCACATTCTAATTTAAGGATTGCATGCTGTCTATATATTGTCCGTTTACATAGATACGTAGTATTCTTCATCAGTGATTAGAGAAACATGCCAGAGAATGTCATGGTAGCAGAACACTATGAAACGTTGATTATAGGTTCTCAATTATTTGGGATTGTTTCCCATGCATCTCTTCTCTTAAGAGATGGGGAATAAAAAAGGTAGATTTGCACAAGAGACATTTGATATGTCAATTCAGGATAAGCTCACATCATCTAACAATCAAGATAGATATATGGAAGATATGATTGAGAGCCATGTGTGTGCTTGATGTGCAACCAAGGAGAAATTGAAGATTGACTGTATTGGATGCGTCATTGTTAATTTATGAGCAAGACTACAAAACCAATAAAGCAAGAAAGTCTGAGGAGTTTACATAGCCCGCTGAACTTGCCGGATAAACAAGTAGACAGTTGCACTAAAGATGTTTTGGAATCAATGTTCAGAGCCTCGGCTAGGGGAACAAATTGGCGAGGCCTGAGAGTAACAGTATGTCTCAGACTGTACACAAATTTTCGCCCATTTTAGTTTAATTTTTGCCTAGTCAAACTCTATGGGTCTGAAAGTCTTTTTCCCGAGCTTTTGCAGAGATTTTGCTGTTGGCGTGTTACTGACTTTGGCTTGGTTTTGCCATCCAGCCTAGTAGTGAGTTTGAGTCATACCCCATGAGTTTTGTTACTGTAAATAAAATGGAAAAGAAAAAAAATATTCTAAATATTGGAGATATGAGAGGAATTTTGCAGCTTGTGGAGCTGCAAGGAAAGAAACTGTACACATGTATGTGTTTTATCTACACTCGTCATAGATCCTTCAGGGTCTCTGGAGGGGGGCATTATATGTGTGTGTGGGCAGTAGAGTGGGCAGCAAAAACAAACTTCGTACCTAAACAGATGACCTACTATCAGGACCCGGGCCAATATTAATGAGTGATTAATTGAGTACATTCTGACATATG
Source organism: Pseudotsuga menziesii (assembly GCA_001517045.1). NCBI lineage: Eukaryota > Viridiplantae > Streptophyta > Pinopsida > Pinales > Pinaceae > Pseudotsuga > Pseudotsuga menziesii. The sequence continues at coordinate 181,127 of LPNX011128440.1, read as the reverse complement.
TATTTGGGTCACATTCAAATCGAATAGAAGCAATTCTACTTCAGATAAACATACGAAAAACTAAGTGGGAATTTATAAATTACCTTCTGCACACCAACGCTTGACCAGGATAGTTCAGAATCCTCCTCAGAATCGCCATAATCTTCTCTCTCGTCGTAATAATCCTCGTCGTCGGGAAAAGTCCACCATGGCTTGTTGTCGTCATACCCATAGTCATTACTGTCATCAATATAAGGGCTCCTTTTCTTGAACTTGCCTTTTCCAGTGCCTCCTGGATCAGAATTCCAAAACCCATTTCGCCTTTTATCTCCGAATGAGTTCCTTCTATATGAAAATCTGTAATATTTTTCAATTTTAAGGCGGTCCAACTCTCGAACTGAAGTGAAATGTGGAATATACAGATGAGGAATATACAGATGAGAAGAATGCAGGTTGAATGTGTTCCATTCTTTGCGAATGCCCAATTGGCAGAGGTGCCCAAGAGGAATGCAATCCAAACACATTATAGTAATGGTGCTAACTTCATGCTTCAGTTCATGTCGTCCCAAGAATGTGCCTTGGGAGCAAGTGGATAGTGTTTTTGGCCACACAAATATATGTGGATTAGAAGCTAGAAAATGCATCTTATTTATCACCAATCACATCACTATTATATGTACGTCTGCATTAGAATTATGCAAATATAAATATTATTTTCAAAACCAAGGAGGTGTCGAAGTTGATCAACTAAGTATTAGAATTATGAAATTTGAGAAGAAAATAAAACATTGGGCGTTTCGATATCTGTCTCTTGGTGGGAGACTTGTACTGGTTAATTCTGTTCTTGCCAGCATTCCTGTGTATTGGATGGGCTTAGCTCCCATTCCCTGTTCCATTCTCCAGAAGCTCAGGAAACTGATGTTCAACTTTTTATGGGGATCAACCGATACATCTTTCAAGTTTCATCTTACCAAATGGAATGATATCTCTCGTCCTAAATCTCAAGGAGGTTGGGGTATTAAATATCTTACATGTTTCAATAAGGCTCTACGGTTGAATGTCTTTTGGAAAGCTCTCCATTCCAAAGGTCTCTGGTTTCAGGTTCTTCAAGCAAAATATTTAAATGGTGAATCAGTGGTTGACTGGATCAGATCTAAAGATTTCTGCACACGCAATATATCTCTATTCTGGCGTGGTTTTCTTCAAGTATTACCTTGGATGGGTAAGCATTTGTCTTGGCAGATTGGAAATGGTGAATGCATTCTCTTGGGATTAGACCCCTTTGTTGGACTGGGTTCTTCATTTGCATTCCCGGAAGAGCTGCGATCATATTTGGTCGATTTGGATATATGCACATTGGCTCATGCTCGCAACTTTTGCTCCATTGAACCACAATACTGGTACTCGGCCACAGACCTTGATCTCGCTGGCACTTATTCATTGATTTGAGATGATTACATTAGGGAGTTATCGGCATCAGGTATACGTTTGACTGACAGCCCAGATAAATTGGCATGGACTTTCAATAAGAGCAGTATTGATATTTCAGCAAAGGAGGCATATAATTGCATCTATCAGTCTTCGATGGCTGGGGACATCATGGTAGATTGCCCTCCTGTATGGCACAAATCTCTTCCTCTTAAAATATCCTGTTTTATTTGGCTGGCATTTCACAACAGGATACTAACGTGGGATAACCTTCAGCGCAGAGGGCTCTCGGGTTCTGGCATATGTTTTCTCTGTTACTCAAATGTGGAAACAGTCGATCATTTATTCGCATCCTGCTGGGTATGGAAATTGGTTGCTGGAAGTGTTATGGACTATTTCAATATTAAGGCTCGCATTGCAGATAATTCCTTTGTGGATTTGGTCATTGGATGGACTGGCTCTACTCCACAGAGCTCCCCTTTCTTCACATTGTTGTATAATGCTATATGGGTGATTTGGAAAGCACGTAACCAGCTAATTTTTGAAGGGAAACGCAGGGACATACACAGTATCATTCAACAAATTCTGCGTTCTGCTCTTTCTTCATTGCAGGGGACTGTCTCTAAAAGCAAGCGCTGCAGGAACATTGGTCCTCCTCCTGGTAAATTCTTTCCCTGTGGTTTTGTGGATGGAGCATCAAAAAATGGGATTGCTGGTGCTGGTATTGTCATTTTCATCAGTGACACCCACTTCCTGGAAATCTCTTTAGGAGTTGGACAAGGCACTAATACCAAGGCAGAGCTGCTCAGTCTCTGGGCGCTCTTGCACATATCCCAAATGATGGGGATCCCTCTTGCTCAAGTATTTGGTGATTCTCTGATTATCATCAACTGGGCAAAGGGATCGACTGCTCTCTCCCCACCTGAACTTGTTCATTGGTGTAGGGAGACTAAAAAGCTAGCCACTAGCTTCCAAGATCTGTCATTCGCTCACATATATCGAGAGCACAACGATGCTGCTGACCGTCTTTCTAAAAAGGCACTTTCACTGCCCCAAGGAAAGGGCTGCGTCATGGAATATGTTGAGAATCTCCTGGTTTTTTCTGACTGTATTCAGTTCTTTTGAAGATGTCTTTGTGGCATTTCACACATGCTTTGCATGTTATGTTCTGGTGTTAAGGGTTTCTCCCTGATATTGTTATTGTATCATTCATGAAAGTGCATCTCTTTAGATCGCTGCTCAGATGGGTTATTGGCTCTCGATCGATGTGACTGAACTGACAGTCCTATTATCATGATGAGTCAGTTTTCTGATGGGTATCTCCTTGATATAATGTGCCATTCCTCCTAAAGTTTCCTTGGGTGGTTGTCACGTTCAGTCTATGCTGATGTTTGTTATAATGTCTTTTGATTCAAATGAATAACAAAGGCAGGTTTTTTCCTCTTGAAAAAAAAAAAAAAAGAATTATGCAAATATAAATATTAGTTTCAAAACCAAGGAGGTGTCGAAGTTGATCAACTAAGTAATTTTAATGTGAATAATAAAAAAATAAAATTTATTATAATATAAAAAATAATAATAAAATAAAATTTATTATAATATAAAAATGTATTTAAATTTTGAATGGCTTTCGTTGAAGAATGGTTAAAAAAATTAATTAATTACTGCATGAATAATCAATAATCATCCATGGTTATGGGAGTAATTAATTATTACATGAATAATCAATAATCATCCATGGTTATGGGAGGTCTTAAGCTAATGGCGAAGTCAAGATTAGTGTAGGTATGGAAGGCAATGTTTTAGGGTTTACAACTATTGTTTAACATGATGGAGAAAACGGTCAACTATAAAAAAAGGGAAGGAGCAAAGTCTTAAGTATGTGTTCTGCACATATCCAGAGCTCATGGATATTTGGGGTATGTCTAAACCAACACCTAAGATAACGTCAGTAGAATCTCCAGAGGAACATCATCCTATGGGATAGGCAAGTGGCAACAGGGCCATGGAGACAAGTTGTTAGGACATCTTGTGTGGCTAACAAGAATGCCAAGGAGGATTCGACAAAGCAAAGCATTTGAACTCTGGAGAGGTAGGGGTTCTGGGTCACGAGGAACCAAGAAGATCCATAGTGGAGGCATTGACGTATTAGGAGAAGGGCCTGACTACGAAAGTAGTCAAGGGCCAAGGGAAGGAAGCTCTGCAAGCTCAAAAAAGGAGGTGTGTTCAATCTCGCCCAATCATGTGAAGATGGTCGTGGTAAGGATGTGCATATATTTGAAGTGGAAGCTTGATGGAACGGGCTATGGTGGGAAGATTTATGGGTAAAATGGTCAAGATCAAGACTTTAAAGGAATGTTTATAAGAGAATTGGAGGCCTCTTCTAGGCCATATTCCAAACTTCCATGTTTTGGCCTACAAATGGTTGTGTTTCATTGTGAAAGAAAATGAGAATAAATAATTGGTGTTGGGAAAAGAATGGCAGTGTTGACCCTTGGAACTTTGCTTCAAACAATGGAGTTGGGATTTGACTCGAGAAGAGAACCAAAATACATGCAAAATGTTTGGATTATATTAGTAGAGGCTCCATTAGAATTGTGGCATGATAAAAGTATTGGAAATGGTGGGAAATACTATTGAGATATTTCTTGCTTACAAAGATGGATGGTTGGAAAAATCTGATAGGAGGATGGCTTGGATTCTAGTCGAATTGGATTTACAAGAAGGCCTACTAACGGATATGGGGACATAGTGGGGATCTCCAAAATTTTAGCAATAGATCACTTATCTGAAACTCCCCTTTCAATGTAGGTTATGTCACAAGCTCAAGCATTTGAGGGCGACATGTCTAGTGGGATTCAAGTTATCAAGCAGTCTTAAAAAGATTTGGGTCAGAAAGTTTGTGATGAAGGAGAAAGAGAAACCTTCAGTAGATACAGGGAAATTTTTGGATAAGAGTAAAGAGGGATGCTTTGTTTCTTCAAAGGATGGGAATCAATTTCCCTCGACATAGGCTTATCATAAAATACATCTGGAATCTCTTTCTCTAAACTCGAACTTTCTAGTAAAAGGTATGGATCCCTAAATGTCCACTGCATATTTTCGATAAGAGAACATTGGTCTCTTATCTCCTTATGGTAAAGAGGTTCCATGTAATCTTAAAGAAATTACACTTGTAGGGGTAATCATCCCCATAGATCACTCCTTGGAATGGATTACCATTTAGGTTGTTTCATAAAAGATTGCTCCTCTTCTAGCCTCAAAAATAGGGTGTGTTAGGAGGGGTTCTTCTAGCCAAGTTGTGATACCTTCTAGATACACTAGGCAAGATACCTCAAATTTGTCTCTAGTTAAGAAAGAGCGTGAGGGTTTGGTGGATTTGTTACCCAATCTTTCATTGGAACACAAAGAGAAATCCTAGAAACATACCTTGAATTCATCATTTCTTTTTAGATCTAAAAGAGATACAGAAGAAGATTCTAATGGTTTGGGATTGGCCATGGATAAAGGAATGCTTTCCTTAGTTAGGAAGAAATATCGTATATAAATGGGCATGTCCTAGGCCAAACAAGAGATTAGAGATGGGAAACAATTGACCATTGCTAGGGCCTTTAGAGCAAGGAAATTTCGTAAACATTTTAACACATGATTGTACTCTCCATCAATGCTTGAGGGGTGTGGGTGCCCACAAAAACTAGGCCTTCAGAGATTATTTTCTATATATAAGCTTGATATAGTTGTGTTGCAAGAAATTATGCATTATAGAGATAAATCTTTAAAGTTCCTCTACTATGTTTTAAAAGATCTAGTTTTTTGTTCTTTAGATGTTGAAGGTTTTGTTATCACATACTTGTAGTTAGGCTACTATGGTGCAGCATATGGATTCCTCTCTTTATTTTATGAGCCAAACATATTAATAGGGGATACAACATGGATCATTTTATCATTATGAGCCATATTCAAAGCCTTATCTCGGAAATAGATGTAGAGCATTCCCTTGCCATGACTAAGATCTCCTAGTCCATTAAGATGACCTTGGTGATGACATAGTTCATTCGAGTAGAGCAACAAAGAGGGTACATTGGTGGCACTTTGACACTTCAAATAGAGACATGTATATGGTGAGATCAGGTATATTGCTTCTTGGTAGGTTGTTTTCTCTCTGATGTATACTAACACCTTTGACTTATTATGCTATGATGATTATGGTGACCTACGATTATGTGATTTGTTTATTGATTCCTAACTTGTGTTGTGAATGGTCGGAGAATCTAATGTTGAAGGCTATTGTTTATGCCATGCTTTGCACAAACTTGGTTTATCTTGCTATGTTGGTTCCACATTGTCACTACTCTCCATACATCTAGTCTTATCCATGTTATTTTATCCCCTGACTTATGACTGAGACCTATGAGATTGAAGATCCCTTTCCCCAATTTGACCCTTATGCATGATTGACCCCTTGTTGTTTTGTGTCTCTGGATATGAAGTATGTGACCTAGTTCCTTACCTTCTATTTGTAGATTCAACATGGAAAGGATGTGCAGCTAGTGTCATCGGATGGTTTTCCTTTAGCCCTCAAAACAAGTGCTCCTATCAACAATTTCTTTAAACACTAAAGTATCATAACACATAAACATTATATGTAGATGATGCAAAAGGAAAATTGGGATTTTAAAGGTTACATCCCTACTGACTTCAATCTGCCTCGATCTTGGGATGTATATTATGTAAGCCTTTGAAGATTCACTATATCCCATGAATGTTCCCTTATTTCCTTAAGGTTCTAACATTGTCCTTTTATCCTTGGGCACATGAATTTAAACTGGATAGCCAAAGATACGAAGGTGTCCCACTTCTGGCTTCACTCCTGTGAAGGCTTCTTCCAGAGTCATGTTCTTCAAGATTTTATGAGGGCATCTGTTTTGTACATAAATGTTGGGCAATAGGGCAGACCCGGGTTTTATACCATTAACTTCGCACCAACAAAAGACCCACAGTGTTGGCCCTTTCGGCAACAACCCGCGAACAAGTTGTAGTCTCACCCGAAACAGCTATGGGGTGCCGCAGAATCAGGTTTATGCAAACAAAAGAGAGATATTACTGTACCTTTAGCCTTTAATAACTTATAATCATACAACACAGAGCTTCGATATTCACATATATAACTTCGCAGCTAGATAAACAAACAGTGACTTGCTTAACCCTTTTTCTGGGAATTCACAGCGAAGTTAGTATTTTAGCAGTGATCTTACTTATCAGATATATATTTATCAATGCATGAAAGAATGTAATAGAAACCACACAAAGAACCACAACATAAGATATAACGTGGTTCACCCCTAGTGTAGGGGCTACGTCCATAGAACTGTGTTTTATTCAACTCTTTACAAAAACCACAGTTCTGATCTGCGCACTCAGCTGCAGATCCCTTCAAGTCCTCAAAGCCGCGCACATAGCTGCAGGCCTCTGCGCACATAGCTGCAGATCTTCTTAGTCACCCCAAAACCCTCTGCGCACACAGCTGCAGAGGTCGTCCACACACACAGCTGGGACTTAACCTTTTCTTACCAAATAGCCTTAGCTTCGCATCAATTCATATTACATCAAAAAGCCTAACCTAGCTTCTTTATAAGAGTGCTTATTTATATAGTGCACTTATTACAAAACCATGGGCATAAACCATGGGCACCCCGAACCCTAAACCCTGGACTTAAACCATGGGTTTATTACAAAAAGAGGACTTTGACTCAACCCCGACACCCCTAAGACTATTTTGAGTCGTAACTCCGCTTACAAACTCCCACAAGAACCGCGGAGTTACCCAACCTAAGGACCGTTAGGGTGCACGCCCCAACAGGCCTCTAAGACTCACCAGTGTCCCGTCCCGGGACACTTTGCTGCTCTTCTGGTAGACGAACTTTATCGGCGAAGATAGTGAACTGCTTGTTGAGTCCACGCATGATATTGTCGGCTGCTTGCTCCTTTTCGACCAACTCCTGCAATACTGCGGCTGATGCTTTGCTGGCCTTTTCCTATGCAAATGCATCATATTCCTTCAGAACTTTGAGTTGGTTGTCCACAGCAGTACTCAACTCCAAAGCTTCGCTGATAAGTGGCTGCATAGAATTTTCCACTAATGTTGCTTTTGCTCTGCACGACTCAATTTCTTGCTGGAGTTCATTGCTTCGCTTTACCTTGAGCATTTTCTCCATAGGCGGCAAAGCCTTAATTTCTGCTTTTACTGCATCCAACTCTGTCTGTCGTTGCTTGATGGTTTCTTGCAGTTGTCCTACTTCTGGATGCTCTTGCAGGGTTGTCCAGGCCTCAACACTGTCTTCTAGCAGCTTTGCTGCGCTGCTCACGATATCTGAAATTTTCGCTGCTGAGGCCTGAATGTCTGCGCAGCGCTGCTGCTTGACCTCTGGTGGGCTCTCCGGGATGATGCAAAGTTGAAGCTCTATAATCTAAGCCTCATGTTCTGCTTTGAGCTTGTCTATTTCACTGCGAGACTACTATGCGTAGTTTTTGAGTTTGGCGATTCTTTGCTCCGGTTCTTCCTCCAGCTGTACGTCGAAGTCAGGGAGACTTCAATACGCCTCATCCAAAACTCGTACTAGTGTAGCCTACTTACGTTCTGCGTCCCTCTTTCTCTGCTCCGCTTCCTCTAGCTGCGCCGTGAGGCCCTGCTGCTGACTTATGGTATTTTCCAACTGTATTTGATAGTAGTGGTCTCGTGCTTGGATTTCCTTCATGATTGCGGTTTGACAGAGGTGTAACTCCGTCATGGACATCTTAGTATAATCTATTCCGACTTTCATGCTCATCTCCGAACGAGATGCTGCGTCGGTTAATATGAGTGTTGCACTTGACACTTGGCCTTTGTTATCTCTGGTTGGCCATTGTCTTATGTCTGGCTGCGCGCTTACAGGGGCACTACTTGCTGCTAAGCCAGTCACGGATGTCGCTGCTAACTCCTTCAGCTCTGAAATCCTCTTTACTACGCCTGTGATGGCATCAAGGTGCATAGTTGCAAACTCTGACCACTTCTTAGTGAGAACTTCGATGGACTTTGACAGAGCCTGATTAAGCTCCTCACTGGTCAAGCTGGGCTCTTCGTCAATATTCTTGTTCTTTGATGCCTTCATTTTCTTTCGGGACTGGGGTTTGGTCACTTCCTCTGGCTCTGGCGTCTTGCGCTTATCTTGCCGATTAGGGTCTGATGTAGTTTTAACCGAGTCTTCTTCTTCTTCGTCATTTCAACCATCGCCACCCTGGTCGCTTTCAGTCTGCTGCGAGTCAATTTGATCTTCGCTGTCCTGTGGGGGGTCTTGCTGCTGCGTTTGACGAGGGCCAGCGCCCATATTGGTGACTGGAGGGATCGAAATGTTAGGTTTTTTTTCCATGTCTTTCAACCATTCAGCCGGCCATTGCTGAACTATGGCACAGATGTCTTCGTCGTTTACTACATATGGTAACTTAAACCATTGATGCTTTTGATCTGCGCGGGCCTGGATGAAAATATGATGCATGTCGACGCTGAAGTTGGCTACACCATCATATTGAGAGAATAACTCATTACTGAGCCGCGGTGTCTTCGCGATCTCATACATGATACTCATGCTGTAAAAGGCAAACACTGTGTTCATCATCTGCTAGGATTCTTTGTCCTGCGATACCCAGAGAGATGTGTACCTTACTGCACCAGGCATGTTCGGAGGCACAGTAACAAACTGCGCCTCGGTAGGTTCTTTCCATCCTACTAGTGCAATAAGGACTATTAACCATGAGTAGTGAAAGGGCCTACCTTTCTCCTGCGCATCGCGTGCATCTTCAAGGAATTCCTTCGCAATGTATGCTGCCCAGTTGTAACTGTAGCCTTCGGCACAGTTCATAGCAATTCTGATAATCGGGGCAGGAACTTCATTTGGTCTACACTTTCGCATGAGCTTGCATGCTAAGAGCTCAGCTGCGAAGCGAATGTTGTGGTGTTGAATCGTGGAAGTGTGATACCCTCGTTTCCCCTTCGTCGGGCTGAAGCGGTCCTTCATGCTTTGTGCGAGCTTTGTATCTTCATGCTTTGAAGGAATTTTGGTCCCTAGATTAGGCCCCGCTATTGGTAAGCCTGTGATCCTATGAATGAGCTCGCCATTTATAGGAATTTTCTCGTCTCCTATCCATAGGTGGCCGTCATGCACCAGTGCCAATAATTGCTTGACCACCACGGTCACCTGCGTACTGCGACCAAAGTGGGGAACATCGAGCATCTTCAGCAGACCAGCTTGATCCAAGCCAGCAGCCCACTGCTTCACTTCGAGTAATGTTGCGCCAGTCTCAGGGTATTTGAAAAAGTGCAAATATGTTCCTGGTGCAAACTGTGGAAACTTCCCATGATCGTTCATATCGTGGTCTGCATACTTAAGCCGGTCTATTTTCCCTGTCATAGTTCCGACCAGCTTCACACCCGGTGGCAACGAAGGGGTGCGTAATGTGAACTTCTTTCTCCGCCGAGGAAGCTGAACCCCGGGTCGGACAAGCTGGAGATATGGTGGACGTTGCGGCGGAATGTTCTCATCCTCTACAGGTGGGACCTTTGCTGAACCAGATGGAGTCATCTCGGGATCCTCCGACGTTTTCCCTGATTGCTTGTGTCTGTCTTCATTGTGCTTAGAACGCACTTCAGGCTTAAACTTCTTTCTGGCAGATCGTGTCTGCATTGGCTGAGTCAGTGCTGGGGGAGTTTCTTCATTGGGTGTAGACGCAGGTGGGTGGCTGAAAAGGTTCGGTAAAGCCATCTACTCAAACTCTCTCAACAGTTCCTGGAACTCGCGATCAGCTGACATGGATGCAATGTTAAAACTCAAGGGAATGCAAAATGTGAACTTTGCAGGTGCGGGTGCCTTCTTATAGAATCCATCAACTAAATCTGTCGTAACCTTGCATTGATGATACCAAATTGGGCAGAGATCTTGTCCGGACGATGGTAGATTTTCCAAGATCACATTAATACAGGCAGTTAATACAGAGAGCGTACCGATGCCGCCAAATTTGATTCCTTCTAACGATCGTTTTTTAAGTTCTGACAGATCTTTCCTGCTTCGGCACAACCAGTAACTCTGGCTGCGCCATAATAAAGGTATTCGACATTTCCTGAGGCCAGCTTCCACATGGCTTCGAGCTTTTCCCACGACAGAATGTCTTCCACTGCCTCAATGATTTCTTTCATGTTTGAGAGCTCTGGCAGAGATAGGTCCTGATATTCATGGAGAAGTTGGGTTACCTTGCTGACCATTTCTTCATCCCAATAATCTCCAATGGTAGCATACTTAGGGTCTTCTTCTGATCCACTGTTTACGGTCCGCGTCTCCAGGGGCTGAGTCACTTCAGGTGCTTCAATCATTGGTCCATGTACTTCGCAGTGTCCTTCTGACTCATGAATGTCAATGTTGCACAGATCGACAGCCTCGTCAATTGCGAGGTTATAACATTCGATTGCACTAGCTTCTTGTGGCTTCCAATCAGGTTGGTACTCTCCTATTTCATGGCGAAGCTCGAGCTCCGCATACCAATTTTTTGCTATAGGTTCCAGAGTATGCACAAACCTATGTACCCATTCTTCACGAGGGACACGCTTCCAGGATTCGTAGCACTGCTCCAAATGTTCCTGGGGGCTAGTCTTACCATTAAACCTGCTTCGCACCTCCTGAGGTCGATCCATGAATCTCAGGCGGAGGGACTGTTGACAAACTTCCCAACTATGACTGTACTTTTTGTGACCATTCCACCATCTGGCTGCGGTGGCAGGGAATGCTGAATCTAAAGTCTCCATTTTCTGTGAGTCTGGTTCCTGCGCTGAGAATTGCACAATAAACTCTTCTGGGTCTGTCGAACCATCACAAACAGGTAAGGCTCTTGTCTGCGAGCTAAGCCATTTGAGAGACTTAGTAATTCTAGCACATCTATGTCCATGAAGCTCATACAGTTTGTGCTGCAAGTTCTCTAACCCATTATCAGAGTCCGTCATACAAGAGCTGTCACACTGCCAATCCATGATACCTTCGGCAGTAGGGTCAACATAATCTTCTCCCTTCGCTGTAATGTTGTAGATATGATCTAGGACATCCTGATCTTCATCCCTGAGTGGTTCTGTGTACCTTTCTCCTTGAGAAGGGTCCAGTGGTACGATGACTCTCAAACCTGTCCCTTCGAAGGTCATCTGTCTCTTCTTAAGGTTAATGACTGTAGCATTTTCCATTGCCCATTCAATTCCTAACAAGGCTGGATAGGGATTGCTATCATCAATAATCTCAATAACTTCGAAGTCTGCGAAGGTACTGACTCCATCAATATCTATTGGGACACGAGGAAATCTGCCTAGGGGTACAATCTTCTGCTGATTGGCTAACCTTAACTATATAGGGGACCATTCCAGGGTGGGTTTGCCCATTTGTTCCCAGGTCTGCTTGGTTAAGACATTTACTTCTGATCTTAGATCCAAGATGACATCAGTCATATCATACTCTCCTATCTGAGCATTCAATCTCATTTCCCTGCCAGTTCTTATGATTCTATGAACAGTTTTTTCCTTACCAGAACTTCACTGAGGTTCGCAAGAAGCAATAACTTTCTATAATTCATTTAAAGCATTCTGATTCCTTAAGAGCTTCATGCAACTCTGTAAAAAGGAGGACATCGTACTTACTTTATCCGTCAAAGCTTCTTGCGGCTGCGACTGCTGTTGAGGTTGTTGCGCAGGTGCTACTGATGTGCTTCGGTCAACAAAATCTCTCTTGGCTTCCATGAATGTCTCTTTTTCTCTTTCGACATCAAATGCTGGGGCTTTCTCTGGGGCCCTATGAACCCAAGTCTCGTCAGGCTGTTTCTCCTTATTTTGCGTCGTAGCTCCACTCCGGGTAACAACATTAATGGCTGGGACAGGTCGTTGCTCCACAACAATCATCTGAATATTCTGAGTAGGAGCACTATTTCTTTCTTGAATCTTGGCGATTAGCTGCGGGCACTGCTCAATGACATGATCAACTGCTCTACAATACCGACATGTCATAGTTGGGTTTCGACAATCTCGAGCTAGATGTCCGGCCTGGTTACAGTTATAACACACAACCTGACCTCATCCTCTTCCAGCCATACTACCACGCCTGCGACCTCCAAAAGTACCGCGACCTGGTGCATCACCACGGTAACCATATCCATCGTTGCCTTATGCATCATTTTGTACCCGATAAGCGTCATAGGTGGGCTCTCTCATGAGGTCAAAACTGCGACACTCATCTTCATTATGTCCCACTGACTTACAGAACTTGCAATAAGGATTCTTGGGAACTTGCGCATACCTCTGTAGCAGATAGCAATTTTCAGGTCGATGCTGGCCAGTTGTCCTACAGAGCTCACAATATAGAACTTGCGGGTTAAACGGGTTTGGCGCACCAGTATTCAGGTAATTTCTTGCTGCAGGACACTGTTCCTTGTCGTGACCTTCTGTCCGGCATTGTGTACACCAAACCTCTTCTCGAATAGCTTTGCCTTTCTTCATGTCGCGAAGCTCTAGAGCCATCGCTACCAACTGTGCTTGTATTTGGGCTATACCAGAATTATTTTCAACAGAAACGGTTTCAAGCTTCATCGCAATTTCCAGAGCCTCTTGCTGGTCAGCAACCTTCTGTTGCATGAGGGGAGTCCTGATATGCGGTAGCAACGCTGCAATGAACCATTCCTTATGCTGCGCAGGTCCAATGGTGAAACTAACTTGATCTAGCAGAACTTTGAACCTCTGATCAAAGTCCCACACTGATTCTCCTCGCCTCTGCTGAATTTCCTTTAGTTCAGTGATACACTGCGACTCCGATTTCGGCTTCTTAAATTCCTTTATCATGGTTGCTTTTATATCAGCCAAGACATGGTTCTGAGTACTGGAAAACTTCATGAACCGAGTCAAGGCGCGGTCTCTAAAAGAAGTAACTAGCTGCACTCTTTTTGTATCTTGATCTGTAATGTTCTTAGCAGTCCACACTGCTTCACATAAGAACCAGAACTGTTCTGGATCCTCTGATCCAGTTCCTTTGAAAACAGGGAGCTTAATATCATCATTCATGTGGGCCATGGTAGATCTAGGGGGGTTGGAGGGGGATTGGTAGCAGGAGGGGAAGAACTTATTAGGGGAGACTGACCTACGACAGGAATACTCGTGCTAGGGTTACTTTCAGACTGCGACAGATTCTCAGGGATATCAGGTCGGCGCTGAGGGGTTACCGGAGGGTTTCGAACAGAAGGGGTTTCTTCGGTCTCGGAGGCTGCTGGACTTACGGGGGTAGATTCGGTATCCTGACCTAGGGTATAAGACTCAAAATTTCGCTTGTATCTTTTGCCACTTCGCAGCAACCCACTTTGCTCGTCGAAGATACTTTCACTTGAAAACATAGGTTAGTAATACTAAATATAATAGTTTGATTCAATGAGCAATATACCTTTTTCAACCAATAGCATTTTAATTCTCAAACTAAATGAATTCAAAAAATTACCCCTGGGTCCTTTGAAAAACTGTCGTTCAGCTTCGCTGAAGGATGTGCTTGTGTCGATGGCCAACTCCGTCACAAATGCTTCCAGGGTTCGTGTCGTCCAGAAATCAATAGCTCAGGATATCTTTTTGTTAACCCTTTTCACTGTATTAATTCTTGCGGGGGTCCAATCAGGAAACTGACTTAGAAGTTCGTCCTTCTCTCTGTCAACCTGGATAACCACTGGTGCAACTCTATGTGGATACTACCAAAGAAAATTTCATACACATAAGAAAAAACATACCTTTGTAAAAAGTCGTCCGAACTACGACGTGGATCTTTGTTCTCGTGCTCAGCAACTTTCAGATAACTCTCTTCAATCCAGTCACCGATTTCTTTCACGGAGGGTCTCCAGAACATAGCCGTCGAGGTACGACGTAAACCCCTCTTGAGTAGATACTGAGTTCAACCAGCAACGGAACCAATTTGTTGGGCAATAGGGCAGACCCGGGTTTTATACCATTAACTTCGCACCAACAAAAGACCCACAGTGTTGGCCCTTTCGGCAACAACCCACGAACAGGTTGCAGTCTCACCCAAAACAGCTATGGGGTGCCACAGAATCAGGTTTCTGCAAGCAAAAGAGGGATATTACTGTACCTTTAGCCTTTAATAACTTATAATCATACAACACAGAGCTTCGACATTCACATATATAACTTTGTAGCTAGATAAACAAACGACTTGCTTAACCCTTTTCTGGGAATTCACAGCGAAGTTAGTATTTTAGCAGTGATCTTACTTATCAGATATATATTTATCAATGCATGAAAGAACGTAACAGAAACCACACAAAGAACCACAACATAAGATATAACGTGGTTCACCCCTAGTGTAGGGGCTACGTCCACAGAACTGTGTTTTATTCAACTCTTTACAAAAACCATAGTTCTAATCTGTGCACTCAGCTGCAGATCCCTTCAAGTCCTCAAAGCCGCGCACACAGCTGCAGGCCTCTGTGCACACAGCTGCAGATCTTCTTAGTCACCCCAAAACCCTCTGCGCACACAGCTGCAGAGGTCATCCACGCACACAGCTGGGGCTTAACCTTTTCTTACCAAATAGCCTTAGCTTCACATCAATTCATCTTACATCAAAAATCCTAACTTGAATTCTTTACAAGAGTGCTTATTTATACAGTGCACTTATTACAAAACCATGGGCTTAAACCATGGGCACCCCGAACCCTAAACCCTGGACTTAAACCATGGGTTTATTACAAAAAGAGGACTTTGACTCAACCCCGACACCCCTAAGACTATTTTGAGTCGTAACTCCGCTTACAAACTCCCACAAGAACCGCGGAGTTACCCAACCTAAGGACCGTTAGGGTGCGTGCCCCAACAATAAACAATTGTCTTGGATGCTTCTACCCACAAGAACATTGGTAGACTCTAGTCATCTATTATGGCTTTGGATGCCTCCACAATTATTTGATTCTTCCTTTCCGCAACCCCATTTTGTTGAAGGTTGTAGGGAACTGTGAGCTCCCTCTTAATTCCTGCTTCTTTGCAGAAATAATTAAACTATGTAGAGGTATATTCTCCACCATTGTATGATCTCAAGATCTTAATCCTTCTTCCTGACAGATTCTCTAATTGTTCTTTGAATTCTTTGAGTTTGTTGAGTACTTCCTCGGATTCCTTGATCTTGAGAAAGTATATCCACGTGTTCCATTAGTGGTCCTCAATAAAAGTTACATAGTAGTTGTAACCACCCAATGAAGTAATCATCATGGGTCCACACAAGTCGGAGTGGATTAGATCCGATATTCCCTTGGATCTACTTTCAATTTTTGGAAAGGAACCCTTGGTATTCTTACCAAGTGCACATCTTATACATATGCCATCATGGTATACATGAATAAATGGTAGACGCATCACCATGTTCCTTAATGCTGGGAGAGATTGATAGTTTAGATGAGCTAGTATTCTATTCCATAGCTCATTGATGTTAGTGGAGTCATGGATTAAGGCTTGAGATGGTAGAGAGCTCAGATGATACAAGATTTCATATCGTACACCAGTCACTTTTGTTGAGTTCATGCGAGAATCCTTGTGCCTTGCGAGCACCTTTCCATGATCTGCAAATGTCACTCTATATCCCTTGTCTTATAAGGTGGAGATGGAGACAAGGTTTCTTTTCATACTAGGTACATATAGCACATCATTAAGATGTAGTAAGTCATTTGATTCCAACTGAAGAGAGGTGGATCCAAATCCTTTCATAGTGTAGTTGGCATCATCTCCAAGTACAACACAGAGATGGGATTCTTTCTCAACCACTTCTGAAATGTTTTCTTTATAACCAGTCATATGTTTGGAAGCACCACTATCTATCCATGTATCACTAGTGGTGGGAATCGTACCTGATAATGCTAATACAAAGAATAATTTTGTACAATCTTCATTTCTTTGTTTTCTGTGATGATGACCATCTTCCACATCAGATGCTGAATTTTCACGCTTCCTCTTGTTTGAACTAAAAAACTGGCTTGCATATTGACCATGATTCTTACACTTATAACACTATATGCATGATAAATCCTTCTTCTTTTCCCTTCCATCATGAGAAGAAATTGGTATCCTAGATTGGTGCTTATGTTTGTGAAACTTCCTTCCTTTTCCCTTACATTTCTTGGCATGAGTGATGAAGGTTTGATTCTCCTCAACTTGAGGACCATGGAGTCTTTGCCTTGCTACAATCCTAGTTTCTTCTTGACTGCAGTCTACCCATAACTTGTCAAATTTGGACAACTTGGTTCGACCACTTATGGTTTGGACAAAGGACTCCCAAGATGGTGGAAGACCATTTAGAGTGGTCATGACAAGCTCCTTTTCTCCAATGTTGTCTCCACTAGACCTCGACTTGTCCCGTAGTTCGGTTATCCTCATGAAATACGAGGCAATCATTTCGGACTTAGTCATCGTCATATTTGACAGTTTGTTCCTCAATGTGAGGGTCACATTGATGCTATTATGTTCAAATAACTTTTTCAAGGTTTTTAACATCTTCCTAGCTGTCTTCTTTTCTGATATTTGTAGAACCAAGTGATCTTTGATCGATTCCACCATAATCCTTCTTGCTTTCACATCACACTTCCTCCACTGGGACTTGGCTTCTTCCGCTTCTAGTTCTCGATATTTCTCATTGACAAACTTCAAGATATCATTTTTTTCTGGGATGAGAAGAACCCTAGGCTTCCAGGATATGAAGTTAATAGCCCCATCAAGATGATCTTCAACCTTCATTCTAATCATCTTGTTTGTAGATCTGAACCAGAAACCCTAGCAGGAGTTAGGTAAAAAATGAGTTTTGGAATTTAGTGAAACTGACCTTACAAATAGATGCACCCTATCAAGGTGAGTTGAGGAAAGGTGAGGTCGAGCCAAATCAAAGGTGGGAGACCTCCAAAACTTGATGCCCTGTTGGGCTATAGGGCAGCCCGGGTTTTATACCTTTAACTTCGCACCAACAAAAGACCCACAGTGTTGGCCCTTTCGGCAACAACCTGCGAACAGGTTGCAGTCTCACCCGAAACAGCTATGGGGTGCCGCAGAACCAGGTTTCTGCAAGCAGAAGAGGGATATTACTGTACCTTTAGCTTTTAACAGATTATAAATATAAATCACAAAACTTGACATTCACTTATTTAACTTCACGGTTAGATAAACAAACAGTGCCTTGCGCAACCCTTTCCTGGGAATTCACAACGAAGTTATTATCTAGCAGTGATCTTTACTTATCAGATATATAGATATTAATGCATGAAAGAAACACAACAGAAATAGCACACAGAACCACGACACAAGATATAACGTGGTTCACCCCCAGTGTAGGGGTTACGTCCACAGAACTGTGTTTTATTCAATCTTGCTACAAAAACCACAGTTCTGATCTGCGCACTCAGCTGCAGATCCCTTTAAGTCCTCTAAGCCACGCACATAGCTGCAGGCCTCTGCGCACACAGCTGCAGAGGTCGTCCACGCACACAGCTGGGACTTAACCTTTTCTTACAAAATAGCCTTAGCTTCGCATCAATTCATCTTACATCAAAAGCCTGACCTTACTTCTTTACAAGAGTGCATATTTATACAACGCACTTATTACAAAACCATGGGCTTAAACCATGGGCACCCCAAACCCTAAACCCTGGACTTAAACCATGGGTTTATTACAAAAAGAGGACTTTGACTCAACCCCGACACCCCTAAGACTATTTTGAGTCATAGCTCCGCTTACAATTTCCACAAAAACCGCGGAGTTACCAAAATTAGGGACCGTTAAGGTGTGTGCCCCAACATGCCCCTAAGACTCACCAGTGTCCCGTCCTAGGACACTCTGCTGTTCTTCTGATCCACGAACTTTGTCAGTGAAGAGAGTGTACTGCTTGTTGAGGCCGCGCATAATATTGTCAGCTGCTTGCTCCTTTTCGACCAACTCCTGCAATACTGTGGTTGATGCTTCGCTGGCCTTTTCCTGCGCAAATGCATCATATTCCTTCAGAACTTTAAGTTGGGTGTCCACAGCATTACTCAAGTCGAAAGCTTCGCTGATAAGCGGCTGCAGAGAATTTTCCACTTCTGTTGCTCTTGCCCTGCACGACTCAATTTCCTGCTGGAGTTCGTTGCTTTGCTTTACCTTGAGCATTTTCTCCATAGGCGGCATAGTCTTAATTGCCACTTTTACTGTATCCAACTCTGTCTGTCGCCACCTGATGGTTTCTTGCAGCTGTCCGACTTCTGGATGTTCCTGCAATGTGGTCCAGGCCTCAACACTGTCTTCTAGCAGCTTTGTTGCGCTGCTCACAATATCCGAGATTTTTGCTGCAGAGGCCTGAATGTCTGCCCGGCGTTGCTCCTTGACCTCTAGTGGGCTCTCCGGGTTGATGCGGAGTTGAAGCCCCAAAATCTGAGCCTCATGCTCTGCTTTGAGCTTCTCTATTTCACTGCGAGACTGCTGTGCATATTCCTTCAGCCTAACTAATCTTTGTTCTGGTTCTTCCACCAGCTGCACGTCGAAGTCAGGAAGACTTCGACATGTTTCATCCAAAATTTGTACCAGTGTAATCCGCTTACGTTCTGCATCCCTTTTTCTCTGCTTTGCTGCCTCTAGCTGTGCTACGAAGCCCTGCTGCTGACTTATGACATTTTCTAACTGCATTTGCGAATAGTGGTCTCGTGCCTGGATTTCCTTCATAATTGCTGACTGACAGAGATGTAGCTCCGTCATGGACAGCTTAGTGTAATCTATTCCAACCTGCATACTCATCTCTGAACAAGACGCTGCATCCGTTAATATGAGAGCTGCGCTGGACACTTGTCCTTTGTTATCTCTGGCCAGCCACTGCCTAAGGTCTGGCTGCGCAGCGACTGGGGCACTGCTTGCTGAAGTGCCAGTCAGTGATTTCTCCGCTAAGTCCTTCAGCTTTGAAACGTGCTTTGCTACACCGGTGAGGGCCTATAGGTGTGTATCCGCAAATTCTGACCATTTATGGGTGAGATCTTTTGTGGACTTCGATAGAGCCTGAGCAAGCTCCTCACTTGTCAGGCCGACCTCCTCAACAATATTCTTGTCCTTCGACGCCTTCGTTTTCTTTCGGGACTGGGGTTTGTTCACTTCCTCTGGCTTTGGTGTCTTGCGCTTATCCTGCTGATTAGGGTCTGAAGCAGTTTGAGCCGAATCTTCTTCTTCTTCTTCATTGCCGTCATCTCCACCCGGATTGCTTTCACTCTGCTGCGACTCGGTTTGTTCTTCACTGTCTTTCGGGGGTTCTTACTGCTGTGTATGACTAGGGCCTGCACCCACATTGGTAACTGGGGGAACAGGAATGGTGGTTTTTGTCCCTACGTCCTTCAACCATTCAGTCGGCCACTGTTGAACAACCGCGAGGATGTCGTCTTTGGTCACTACATACGGTAACTTAAACCATTGATGCTTTTGGTCCGCACGGGCTTGGATGAAAATACGATGCATGTCGGCACTGAAATGGGCTATGCCTTCGTATTGAGAGAACAACTCATTACTGAGCTGCGGGGTTTTTGTGATCTCATACGAGATACTCATCATATAAAAAGCAAAAACATAGTTTGTCATCTGCTGTAGGGCTTTATCCTGGGAAACCCACAGAGAGGCATACCGTACTGCGCTAGGCAGGTCCGGAGGGATATCAACAAACTGCGCCTCGGTAGGTTCTTGCCATCCTACCAAGGTGATGAGGACTATTAACCATGAATAGTGAAAGGGCCTACCTTTCTCCTGCGCGTCGCGGACGTCTTCCAGGAATTCCTTTGTGATATACGCTGCCCAATTGTAACTGTATCCTTAGGCACAGTTCACAACAATTCTGATAACCGGGGCAGGCACTTCATATGGTCTGCACTTTCGCATGAGCTTGCATGCCAGAATCTCAACTGCGAAGCAAATATTATGCTGTTGAATTGCAGAAGTATGATACCCTCGTTTTCCCTTCGTCAGGCCGAAGCGTTCCTTCATGCTTTGTGCGAGCTTCGTATCCTCATGCTTTGATGGAAATTCAATCCCTAGATCAGGCCCCACTATTGGTAAGGCTGTGATCTTATGAATGAGCTCACCATTAATAGGAATTTTCTTGTCTCCTATCCATAAGTGACCGTCATGTACTAAGGCCAGCAGCTGCTTGACCACTATGGTCACTTGTGTGCTGCGACCAAAATGGGGAACATCGAGCATCTTTAGCAGACCAGCTCGATCCAAGCTGGTAGCCCACTGTTTCACTTCCAGCACTGTCGCACCAGTCTCTTGATATTATGCTGGGGTGAACTGTGGAAACTTTCCACGATCATTTGTGTCGTGGTCGGCATACTTAAGCCGGTCGATTTTCCCTGTCATGGCCCCAACAAACTGCACATCCGGGGGCAACGAAGGGGTGCGTACTGTGAACTTCTTGAACCACCGAGGTGGCTGAACTCTTGGGCGAACTGGTGGAATATACGATGGACGCTTCGGTGCAATGTTCTCATCCTCTACAGGTGGGGCTTCTGCTGAACCGGACGGGGCCATCTCAACGTCTTCTGGCGTTTTCCCTGATTGCCTGTGTCGGTCTTCATTGTGCTTAGAACGCACTTCAGGCTTGAACTTCTTTTGGGCAGATTGTGTCTGCATGGGCCGAGTCGGCGCTGGTGGAGTTTCTTCACGGGTTGCAGATGCAAATGGTTGGTTGAAAAGGTGCGGCAAACCAGTCTGCTCAAACTCCCTCAACAGTTCCCGAATCTCACGCTCGGCTGACATGGATGCAATTAGAAAACGCAAGAAGCTGAAGAATGCAAACATTGCGGATGTGGGTGACTTCTTATAGAATCTATCCACGAAATCTGTCATAATTGTGCATTGATGGCGCCAAATTGAACAGAGATCTTGTCTAAATGGCGGTAGATTTCCCAAGATCGCATTAATATGGGCAGTTAATACAGAGAGCGTACCGACGCCGCCAAATTCAATTTCTTCTAACGGTCGTTTTTTTAGCTCCGACAGACCTTTCCCTCTTCGGCATAGGGAGAGGCTGTGACTACGCCCTAATACAGACACTCGACACCTCGGTACACCAGTTGCGACAGGGAGTCGAGCTTCTAACCCTGACAAAATGTCATCCACGGCTTTAATGATTCCTCTTATTTTCAGGCACTTCCTCAGACATAAGTCCCGACACTCATGGAGAAGTTGGTTCGCTTTGCTTACCGTGTCATCATCCCAATAATCTCCACTGGTAGCACACTGAGGCTGGTCTTCTGATCCAATGTTGACTGTCTGCGTCTTCAGGGACTGAGTCACTTCAGGGGCTTCGACTGCTGGTCCGTGTACGTCGCAGTGTGCTTCTGACTCAGGAATAACACTATTGCGCAGATCATCATCCTCGTCAATTGCGAGGTTATAATGTGCGACTACATGAACTTCTTGTGCTTTCCAATCAGGCCGGTATTTTACTACTTCTTGAGCATCCAATACCTTAGTATGGACCAACCTGATAGCTGCATCTAAAGCTGGACAAACTTCATTAGTAGAAAAGGTAAGCACAAAACTATCAACAAAACAATCCCAACTTACAGTATCCTGGCGAAGCTCAGCCTCCGCGTACCAATTCTTTGCTATGGGTTCCAGAGTATGCACAAACCGATGTACCCATTCTTCCTGAGGTACATGCTGCCATGCGTCGTAGCACTATGCCAAATGTTCCTGAGGGCTAGTATTTCCATCAAACCTGCTTTGGATCTCCTGGGGTTGATCCACAAATCTCAGGCGAAGGAACTGCTGACAAGCTTCCCAACTAGGAGTGTTCTTCTTATGGCCAGTCCACCATCTGGCTGCTGTAGCTCTGAATGTTGAATCCAAAGTCGCCTTTTTCTGTGAGTCTGGTATCTGGGTTGAGAATTGCTCAATAAACTCGTCTGGGTCTATCGAACCATCAAAAACAGGTAAGGGTCTTGTCTGCGAGCTAAGCCATCTAAGAGACTTGGTAAGTCTTGCACAGCGGTGGCCATGTAGCTCATACAATATGTTCTGCTAATTCTCTAGACCATCATCTGAATCCGTCATGCAGGAGCTGTCACACTACCAATCCATAATACCTTCGACATCAGGATCAACATAATCTTCTTCCGTCGCTGTGATATTGTAGATATGGTCCAACACATCCTGATCTTCATCTCGGAGGGGTTATGTGTACCTTTCTCCTTGAGAAGGATCCAATGGCACTATGACTCTCAAATCTTTCCCTTCGAACGTCATCTGTCTCTTCTTAAGGTTAATAACTGTAGCATTTGCCATTGCCCACTCAATACCTAGCAAGGCTGGATAGGGATTGCTGTCGTCAATGATTTCAATAACTTCGAAGTCTGCTACAGTACAGATGCCATCAAGATCTACTGGAACATTGGGGAATCGTCCTAGGGGCACAATCTTCTGCTGATTGGCTAATCTCAACTGTATAGGGGACCCGTCAAGGGTAGGTTTTCCCATTTGTTCCCAGGTTTGCTTGGTTAAGACATTTACCTCTGATCCTAGGTCCAGGATAACATCAGTCATATCATACTCTCCTATCTGGGCATTCAATCTCATTTCCCTGCCAGTTCTCCCAACTCTATTAACAGGTTTTGCCTGACCAGTACTTTGCTGAGGTTCGCAGGAACTAATAACTTTCTGCAACTCACTTAAAGCATTCTGATTTCTTAAAAGTTTCAGACAACTCTGTAAAAAGGAGGACAGTGTACTTACTTTATCCATCGAAGCTTCTTGCGGCTGCAACTGCTGCTGATGTGGCTGCGCAGGTGCTACTGCTGTGTTAGAATCCACAAAATCTTTCTTGGCTTCCAAGAATGTCTCCTTTTCTCTTTCAATATCAAAGGCGGGGACTTTCATGGGGGCCTTACGAACCCAAGCCTCATCAGGCTGTATATGTGTCATAGCTCCACTTCTGGTAACAACATTAAGGACTGGGGCAGGTCTTTGCTCGACGAAAATCATCTGAAGATTTTGAGTAGGGGCACCGTTTCTTTCCTGAATCTTAGCTATCAACTGCGCGGCAATACCGACATGTCATGGTGGGGTTCCGACAGTCGCGAGCCAGATGTCCGGCCTGGTTACAGTTATAACACACCACCTGAACGCGTCCGTTTCCAGCCATACCACCACGACCACGGCCGCCAAAACCCCCTCTACCTAATGCACCACCGCGGTAGCCATAGCCATCATGACTCCGTCCCTCATTTTGTACCCGATAGGCATCGTAGGTGCGTTCTCTCACGAGGTCATAACTGCGACACTCATCTTCATTATGTCCTATGGACTTACAGAATTTGCAGTAAGGGTTCTTGGGGACTTGCACGTACCTCTGTAGCAGATAGCAAGTCTCAGGTCGATGCTGGCCAGTTGTCCGACAGATCTCACAGTATATAGAACAGTAGGGTTGAACGGGTTTGGCGCACCAGTATTCAGGTAATTCCTTACCACAGGGCACTGTTCCTTATCGTGACATTCTATCCGACATTGTGTGCACCAAACCTCTTCGCGACCGGTTTTTCCTTTCTTCATATCGCGAAGCTCCAGAGCAATCGCTGCCAACTGCGCTTGGATTTGAGCAATACCAGAGTTGTCTTCGACAGGAGCAGTTTCAAGCTTCATCTCGATTTCCAGAGCCTCCTGCTGGTCAACAACCTTCTGTTGCATGAGTGGAGTTTTGATATGCGGTAGAAACGCTGCAATAAACCATTCCTTGTGCTGCGAAGGTCCAATGGGGAAACTGACTTGGTCTAGCAAAACTTTGAATCTTTGATCAAAGTCCCACACTGATTCTCCACGCCTCTGCTGAATCTCTTTCAACTCCGTGATACACTGCGACTCTGATTTCGGCTTCTTAAATTCCTTTATCATTGTTGCTTTTATATCACCCAATGCATGGTTTTGAGTGTTGGAGAACTTCATGAACCAGGTCAGAGCACGGTCTCTGAAAGAAGTAACCAGCTGCGCTCTTTTTGTATCTTGATCCGTAATGGACTTAGCAGTCCACATTGCTTCACACTAAAACCAGAACTGCTCTAGATCCTCTGATCCAGTTCCTTTGAAAACATGGAGCTTAATGTCGTCATTCATATGGGCCATCGCAGGTCTAGGGGGGGAGGGAGGGGGACTGGAAGTAGGTGGGGGGGAACTTACTGGGGTAGGCTGACCTGCGATAGGAATACTCGGGCTAGGGTGACTTTCAGACTGCAACGAGTTCTCAAGGGTAATAGGTCTTTGCTGCGGGGTTACCGGAGGGTTTCCAATAGAAGGGGTTTCTTCGGGTTCCGAGTCTGGGAAACTCACAGGGGGATACTCGGTATGCTGACCTTGGGAATAGGATCCAAAATCTCTCTTGTACCTTTTGCCACTTCACAGCAAACCACTTTGCTCGTCGAAGGTATTTTCACTTGCAAACATAGATTAGTAATACAAAATCTAACAGTCTGATTCAATGAGCAATATACATTTTTCAGCTAAAAGCATTTTAATTCTCAAACTAAATGAATTCAAAAACTTACCCCTTGGTCCTTTGAAAAACTGCCGCTTGGATTCACTAAAGGAAGTACTCGTGTCGATGGCGAACTCCGTCACAAATGCTTCAAGGGTTCGCGTTGTCCAGAAATCAACAGCGCGGGATATCTTGTTGTTCACCCTTTTCAGTATATTAATTCTCGTGAGGGTCCAAGCAGGAAACTGACGTTCTTGGAAGTTCGTCCTTCTCTCTGTTAACCTAGATAACCACTGGTGCAACTCTATGTGGATACTACCAAAGAAAATTTCATAAACATCACAAAAAACATACCTTTGTAAAAATTCGTTTGCACTACAACGTGGATCTTTGTTCTCTTGCTTAGCAAATTTTAGATAAGACTCATCAAGCCAATCACTGATTTCCTTCACATAGGGTCTCCAAAACATAGCCCTCGAGGTACGACGTAAACCCCTCTTGAGCAGATACTAAGTTCAACCGGAAACGGAACCAATTTGTTGGGCTATAGGGCAGACCCGGGTTTTATACCTTTAACTTCGCACCAACAAAAGACCCACAGTGTTGGCCCTTTCGGCAACAACCTGTGGACAGGTTGCAGTCTCACCCGAAAAAGCTATGGGGTGCCGCAGAACCAGGTTTCTGCAAGCAGAAGAGGGATATTACTGTACCTTTAGCTTTTAACAGATTATAAATATAAATCACAGAACTTAACATTCACTTATTTAGCTTCGCGGTTAGATAAACACACAGTGCCTTGCGCAACCCTTTCATGGGAATTCACAGCGAAGTTATTATCTAGCAGTGATCTTTACTTATCAGATATATAGATATTAATGCATGAAAGAAACACAACAGAAACAGCACACAGAACCACAACACAAGATATAACGTGGTTCACCCCCAGTGCAGGGGTTACGTCCACAGAACTGTGTTTTATTCTATCTTGCTACAAAAACCATAGTTCTGATCTACGCACTCAGCTGCAGATCCCTTTAAGTCCTCTAAGCCGCGCACATAGCTGCAGGCCTCTGCGCACACAGCTGCATATTTCCTTAATCACCCAAAACCCTCTGCGCACACAGCTGCAGAGGTCGTCCATGCACATAGCTGGGACTTAACCTTTTCTTACAAAATAGCCTTAGCTTCGTATCAATTCATCTTACATCAAAAGCCTAACCTTACTTCTTTACAAGAGTGCATATTTATACAGCGCACTTATTACAAAACCATGGGCTTAAACCATGGGCACCCCGAACCCTAAACCCTGGACTTAAACCATGGGTTTATTACAAAAAGAGGACTTTGACCCAACCCCAACACCCCTAAGACTATTTTGAGTCATAGCTCCGCTTACAATTTCCACAAAAACTGTGGAGTTACCAAAATTAGGGACCGTTAAGGTGTGCGCCCCAACATGCCCTAGTTTCTTCCCATAGTGTCCCGTAGTAAAAAAATGAAACTTCTTGGAATTTGGTTTTTCTTTCACCAAAAGATGTGCCTCCCCTAGAGCGAAGTTTCCACGGCTCTTTTTTCTGCTGAAGAGATGAGGGAAGGCCTTGGAAGTTCAAACCCTAGCTTCCAACAATGGCCTCTTCTAAAACTGCTCTGATACCATGTTAGTTTTACAAGATTATAGCAGTATATATTAATTGCAAATAAACAATATGATCTCTAGAAGAAAGACAAAGCACAAAAAAATGACCACAAGGACCTATCCTAGGAAACCTAGTCAGGAAAAACCCAGCAAACCTTCGTATAGAAATAATGACTTCTGAGAGCTGAGAGAAGAAGAGAGATAGAGAAAAATTTTCTCTCTAAGACGTAATCCCAAAAGAATACTCTCCAAGACTGCAGTAGCGCACCTTTTCTCTCTTAGTGACTTTCTATAAATGCGTGTAATAATGAGGAGGGCGCCTCCTATTTATACTGATTTTCCAAGTGGAAAATTATTGGGGTCTACCTACCTTGGGGAAATACAAAATAACTTTATTTTTAATATTTTCTTGTTTATTCTTTCCCTAGGGTTTACATTGATTCTTTCTAGGGTTTACGTGAGTAGTTACATCAGTGTGGACTCCTGTAGGAGGTACAAGGAAATACAATACAAGTACAATAATAATAACTTCTGAAGTTGCACAAATTCCAACACTTTTCTCTATCCCATCCTCGCGTCACCACTCTCCCTGCCAATGCTATCTCTCTGCCCCATCATCGATCCATCTTCTACTTCGCAACACCACTCCACACACATTGCTCATATCCCTATGTTGCATACATCACCCCCATATCACCACACACCATCACCCATTCAATTTTGTTTTTAATAATAATAAAACATTAATAATTATTATAAAATTATTAAAATTGTTTTAAAAATAAAAGTTATTATTAAATATAATAATTATTATTGTTATATGTAAAACTTAATTGACCTGTTTCAAAAGTCAATGGTAAGGAAATCGGGTCTAGGTGCACCCCTCCTTTTACTGAATCTCAATCAAAGATGAATGAACGAGTGGAAAAATTAGAAAAAGACTAGGCTCGACATTATAAAACTCTTAAAGATATAAACTAAAGATTATATCAAATTGAAGCTGAGCTACGGGAAGGAAAAAAAGAATTACAAGGATTATAATATGTGAAGTCGTCGATGTTGTATCATGGGAAATGAGTCAAGTATTAACAGAAATAAAAACAAGCATAGAAAAAGGGTTGCATGAACTCATGAACTACTTCGCGGATAAAGGTTCCTTTGTCAATATCGATTCGCCAAAGATTAACGAACAACCCCCTAGTTCCAAAGATACATCTAATCCTCAACTGATTTCTTCAAGGTTGAAATTCCACAAAATCACATAGATCACAACCACTTTTCAATGCAACCAATGAGTGGTTATCCAATGAGGCCCAAGATAGAGTTACCAAAATTCGATGATGAGACAAAACAAAGCATGGTGTGGATCAATAATGCAGAAGAATTTTTCTGTATACATAAAATCCACTTCGATGACAAGAAGATAAAATATGTCTCAATGCAACTTGAAGGGTGAGCATATAACTGATATATGTGGTGGAAGATTACGACAAAAGTGTGCACCAAGAACTGGAACACATAAAAAAAATCTTTAAAAGATTTGAAGATGCGATGGAAAAGTTTTTTGTAAAAATCACCAGATTACAACAAAATGGTGATGTGGAGGATCACACCTATGAATGAGAGGCCCCAACAACACGAGTTCCAGAGTTAACCGATGATCAACGACTCTAGGTGTATGTACATAGGTTAAAACCATACATAAAATGTGAATTAAAGTTACATAATATCTCAACTTAGATAAGGCGAGGTGCAAATAAAAAATTATTGAAGAAAAGCTAAAAAAAACTCTAGCAAAAGAACCTTGACAAGGGTTATTTACGACAAAAAGAGACACGATGCAAATATTGCGGAGATTCCTAATGCAATGATTCCCAATCATTTGGATATCAAGATGAAAAATAATAAAAAACATACATCAATCATTCCGACAATGATATATAAAAAAAGCACATGTTGTCGATGTGGTGAAGATTGTCTTTTAGGTCATAAATGCATAGCTAGTCATACTTCACACTACAATATTATAGATGGGAAAAAAGTATGGGTTTCTGCCGAATAAGATACATGTGATTTGGATACGGATACAAACTCGACCCTCGAGATATCAAGAGCGACAATCACATGTATCCAATAAACTTATAAAGAAAAATGTTCAATGATGCATAATAAAGTTGCCACCTAGAAGAAAGAAACTCAATTACAGAGAAATATATTTTGCCACATTTGAGAAATAGTGATAACATCAAAATTGAACAACTCTTATCCCATGCGACAAAATAAAAAGAAATAGGACCCAAAAGGTTACAACTTACAGGAACTATTAAGAGTGAAGACATCACAATTTTAGTCGATTATAGAAGCATGCACAATTTGGTGGATCCAAAAAGGGAAAAGGTAATTAATTTTTTTGTGTACCAATGAAGAATCTCAAGGTATTGAATTTTGATGACTAGCATGAAGAAGAAGTAGGTAAATGCCATAAGGTCCGTGTACAAATACAAGACTTAAATTTACAACTCAGCCTTACCACTCAAAGGAGTAAATATGGTGTTGGGAGATGAATGGCTAATGCAGTTAAGAACCTACGTTACCAACCTACAAGAACATTATATGGAATTCAGAGGGAAGATAAGTGATTACAAGTTGCATGGATTGAGAAATTCACTAGTCAAGTATAATGAATTACAACAAAAAAAGGTCCAGGCCCACATCAAGATAAAGGAATCAATCCAGATTGCATATCTCAAGTCAACACTTCAACACAAATCCATAATAAAGATGACATCAACAAAATTAGCTTTGAGGAAATATCTCCCTTTAAAGGGGGTGGAAATGTTATGAACATAAATAATCAATAATATAAATTAAATAATCATTAATTTATAATAATTACAATTAAATTTAAGAGGACATGTCTCCTCCCAACGAGTGCCAAAACTATATAAATAAACGGACCATCAATTATAGATATTCATCTCATGAACATTTTTATTCAATTATATATATTTTAAGACATAATTGTCGTGAACATGGACCATTCTTTACTTCAACCAACTTTCTTTCTGTTAGTAAATTTTACGATGAAAATTATATTGTTGTTTTTTATAAGAAACAATGTTTGATTAAAAATCATAACAACAAAGTTTCTCTTATTTGGAGTTAAAATAAAATATCATGTTGAGTTCGCTCCAAGAATATTTCAAAAAGAAAATTATGAAGCGTCAGCCCTGGTTTGCGTTGGGAGGCCCTTTCGTGATCTGTCCAGGCTCCTTGCAGTTGCTCTGTGATTCTTGATGGTGTCTCTCCTTTCAGGTGTACGAGTTGCATCCTCAAAGGCCGTGTTTATGTCTTCATCCTGCAGATGCTGGAGCGTTTCAGGCGTCTTGAAGGTTTCCTTTGCCTATGAATATATTGTTTTGAACCTAATATTCGGCCCTTGTTTACTCTTTGGTGGAGTCCTTGTTCAACAGTCTTGCTGCTATTGGAAGGATCAATCATTTTTTTGGACCTTAGATCTTGTGCGCTGAACACTGGAGTTGTCTCCCCTGGCACGCTGAACTGAGTTTTTATTGGAAGATATGTCACAAGATTTATTCTGGTGCTCAGAGTTTCCCTAATGGACGTCAGAGGGGACCCTCCTCCTCCTCTTCCACCTGATCTGGATGCCTTCAAATAGATTGATTTCCACCAGTGGTAAGAGGAAAGGGGGTCCATACTCGCATATATATGTGAAAAAAGTTGACATTCCCTCGGTTGAATTGCCAGTTGAACAGACTTGCCGAATGACAGACTTTGTTGAATGACACTAAATCTTGTTGAGCACGGGCTTATTGGGCAATTTACAAGTCTTTGGCCTTCTCCTAAGGCTATTGATGGATGTGTTCAGAGAAACTGGAGGCCCTTAGTTACTGAAGGTATTCGAAATCACTTTGTAGGCATAGGTTATTATATTTTTGTTTTTTATTCTGTTGAGGATCATGATCTAATTTTTCGAAACGGTCCATACTTCATGGGCCCTCATGGGCTCTATTTGAATAAATGGACTCCTGATTTTGATCCTACCCAGGATGTTCCATTTGCTGTTCCTGTTTGGGTGAGGATCCCTCACTTACCTTTACACTACTGGAACTCAGAATCCCTGGAAACCATCAGGAATAAGCTTGGAAAATACATCGATAGGGCAGAAAGGAAAGATCAATATTCGTGTGCAAGAATATGTGTTGAAGTTGATTTAGAGATAGGACTGCCAGAGCCTATCAAGTTAACCGTAGTTGAATGGTCCCATATCCAGGAGTTAGACTACGAACAAATTCCATTTAAGTGTCGGTTCTGCCACGGTTATGGTCATTTTCCCCGAAACTGCAAGAAAAAAGCAGAAGAAGATATTGAAAAAGAGAAGCTTCATCAATGGACACAAGTTCAGAAATTGGGTATATCTAATCAGGTCAACAGAAAGAACGACAGAGAAGGAAAGACTAGGAATGGAGCTATTGTTGATGGGAATACCCTTCCTAAAACACAGGCTGTAGAAAATCCCAATGTTTATTCTAATCATTTTGTTGTTTTAAGTTCTTCTGAAGATATCCCTGTTCTTGAAGAGGGTCAATTGCAACAATTAGAAGTGCAAGATGGTGAAGCTGAAGCAAACACAGGACCAATAGATCGATCTGGAGAAGCTAATTCAGAACTACCTAGCGTAGGTGAATCCTTGCAGCAAAGCCATCCTTCTCCAAATGGAGCCAAATCTTCTCCTTCTTATGCAGAAATAATTAAGAAGAAACCAACTGATAGTCCAGCCTCTTTTGATGAAGATTCTATAGAGCAACTATCCAAAAAGGCAGGCAGGAAGTCTCGAAAGGAGGCTAGAGAAGAAGAGGCAGAGATATTGAAGATGTAGGGTAGTCAGTCCATAATTGAAATGTCACTTAGAAGGAGCAAGAGGAATAGACCCCCAAAGGGAGTAATAACTCCCTCTCTCTCCGGTAAATAATGCATATCGTCTCTTGGAGTTGCAAGGGATTGGGGAACCCAATCAAAGCTGAAGCAGTCAAAGATTTAGTGAGAGTATATCCTCCTGTCATTCTCTTGCTTCAAGAGACAAAGATATAAGAGGAAAATCTTCTTCTCTTAAGTAACACTAAATGGAAATTGAATGCTGACAAGGCTGTCAACGCGACGGGTACCTCTGGGGGCCTTGCAACTCTATGGTGTGTGGAAAATTTTCATCTCAAAAGCTGGTTTGTTACCCAACACTGGATTTTTATAGAACTCTTCCATATCTCTAGTAATATCTCCTTGGCTCTATTCAACCTTTATGTTCCTGTTAATTTTAATGAAAAGAAAGAATGTTGGAAAGCACTATCAGGTTTTTTAGAAATATACTCTCTTACAAATACTATAATCGCAGGGGATCTCAACATAGATTTAGGTCCAAACGAGAAAAAAAGGTCGAGCTTGTGGCAAGGATCCTCTTCAAGATACAGTTGAGGCTTTGATCCAAGCCAATGATCTAATTGAATTTAAACCAAAGAAAGGATGATTCACTTGGTCCAACAATAGAGTTGGGGTTGCCAACATCGTTGCTCATCTTGATAGGTTCCTCGTCCAAAGTTCCTTGATGGATGGGAAATTCATAATCTCAACTAAACTTTTGCCCAAACTTACTTTAAATCATCATCCTATTTCTTTGATGTTTGAAAAAGAGGAAGACCTTGGCCCAATTTCGTTCTGCTTCAGTCCTCTATGGATTGAGAGAGAAGGTTTTTGGGAAATAGTGGCACAAGCATGGGCTTAATATGTAGAAGGATCCCCTAGTTTTGTTTGGGAGCAGAAACTTAAGAACACTAAATATGCTTTGAAAAATTGGGCAAAAAAACCTCTCAATACTCTGACTAGCAGTAGGCAAGAGAAAGTGCTAGAGTTATTAGAGATCCAGTTAGGAATGGAAGAAAGTGAAATTACCAAATCTCAGCTAGCTCTTAAATAGTTCGCATAAATTAAAACCTCTCAATCTTTCCGACAGGAAGAGGAATATCTTCGGTTGAAGTCTCGAAGTCTCTGGTTGCAGGCAGGAGATAAAAATACAGGCTTCTTCCATCGTCAATGCAGAGCTAGATTGTCACGGAATCATATTTCAGAAATCACCACAGGTGAGGGGGAAATTATAAAAGGCCATGAACAATTAAAACAGGCTGCAAGAAGGAACTTTCAGCAATTGTTTCAGGAGGATGGAATCTCTGATGGTGAAGTGTCTGCAGATTTTTTGGCTAATGTTCCTTCTCTTGTCAGCGAAGAGTGTAATGATGGTCTAATGAAACCATTCTCTGAAATAGAAAAATTGGATGTCATATGGGCAATGGAGTCAGACAAAGCTCCTCAATCGGATGGGTTTTCTTTCCATTTTTATAGAGCCTGTTGGAAAATTATCAAAACATACCTGATCCGCATGGTGACATCCTTTCAAAAAAAAGCCAAAGTGGGAGGATGTACTAATTCTACATTTCTTGATTTAATCCCAAAGGAAGTTAAACCTACAACTTTCGACAGGTTTAGACCTATTTCACTTTGTAATGCCTCCTACAAGATCCTTGCCAAACTACTAGCTAATCGACTCAAGCTCTTGTTAGGAAAGTTGATCTCTCCTCTTCAGGGGGGTTTGTAAAAGGTAGGCATATAGTTGACAATGTAATTCAAGTCCAATAAGCCCTCCATTCAAGTTTCCAAAGGAAGGAGAAAGGAATGTTAATCAAGCTGGATATGAAAAATGCCTTTGGTCGAGCAAATCTCTCATATGTCTATCAAGTCCTTCTCTCTTTTGGTTTCAGTAATGAGTTTGTTAAACTAATAAAAGCTTGTACAGATAGGCCTTGGATTACGCCTCTAGTCAATAGTAGACCTTCAGACTTTTTCCAAGCATCAAGAGGACTCCGCCAAGGATGTCCGCTGTCACCTTTTCTCTATATCTTGATGGCTAAAACTCTTAGCAGAAAACTTATTGTTGAAAAGGAAGCAGGTTACATTCTAGGCATTAAGATTGCAAGGGGAGTGGACCCAATAAACCATGCCCTCTTTGCGGATGATTCTCTCCTTCTAGGAGGGGCCTCATTAAAAATTGCTCAAGCCTTCAATGAAGTTCTTCAAAATTTCTACCTAATTTCAGGGGCTTTGATCAACAATAAAAAAGTGTTGTTTATGGTTGGAACATCGATCATTCGTCAATCCTTCAAATAGCAAATTCCTTGGGCTTCCCTGGTTTTGATAAGTGGGAGAAGATCAAATAACTGGGATTGCCTCTAACTCTTGGATCAAGCCCTCCTTCTCTTTGGCTCGAAGTTATATCTAAGATAAAAGCCAAGCTTGCTTCTTGGGGTGGTCAGTGGTTAACTAAGGATAGAAAATTGATTTTGATAAAGGTGTGTTGCAGCTGCAACTGTTTTCCCCAAATTTTTCAAATTTTGGACCCCCCTCATGATTTTAATGCTGCTTCGAATTGTTTGGATCCGTGAACTTTTTGGTCACGATTTAATTCTGGATGACTTTGAAGATTAACTCTCGTCTTGTTTTCGGAAATTGCTTGTGTTTGAAATTGTTGTGGGTCGCAGATTTTAGAGTCTGGTTTTTGCTAGTCGAAGATGAATTGGATCAATTGTTCTGTGTAAAGCCGTTGTTTTGAAGGTGAAACAGTCTCGACCGTTGCCAAATTTTCAAGGTTTTAAACACTTAGCATTTTTATTGATTGGAGGTTGTTGTCTGCCCGTCTTCTGCCATTGCGGCTCCCAAAACAGCTAGGTACCCAAAATATAAAGCGCTCCGCCCACCGATGCGTGTCAGTCTTTTAGTCACATGTTTGTAGCCTTTTCTCTTCTGCCGTTGCGGCTGTGCAAAGGAATTGGCTACCGATGTCGATGTC
Source organism: Pseudotsuga menziesii (assembly GCA_001517045.1). Classification (NCBI taxonomy): domain Eukaryota; kingdom Viridiplantae; phylum Streptophyta; class Pinopsida; order Pinales; family Pinaceae; genus Pseudotsuga; species Pseudotsuga menziesii. The sequence continues at coordinate 146,616 of LPNX011128440.1, read as the reverse complement.
TTTCCGATTTTCGATTGGAAGTTTTCCCGCCCGCAGCTTAGGTCATCACTCTTCCGACTCCGATAGGCCTAAGTGTTTTCGCAGTGCCCGTCGCCTATTGAAACCTGCTTATGCGGCTGTGAACAAGTCGACCCTGCCGATGTTAGTGTTCTAAGCCGCCGATGAGTGTTTGTCTCCCGTCGTTGGTGATTTCTTTCGAACCCGTAGGTGGATGAGATAGTGGTGTCGACACTTGATAAGTTCTCATTACAGTAATGGAGCACATGGTTTTCTTGCTGCTTAGCCGTTTTGGTTGATATAATTTAATATAATTTGACATTATTTAGAATACAGTCCCAATGAATGATGCACGTTGTTTAAATTGTAGGTGGACTCAAGAGGCTGGCCAGACTATCGCGGCGCGAAGGGAGTTGGGCAATTTTGGCAAAGGTAGAACCGAAACCGGCAAGATCACAAGGAGGACAAATGAAGCAGAAGGAAAAATCAATAGCGACAAAGGCGCAGACCTGAAAGATCTGTCAGTTCCTAAGCGGATCATGAGTGCGCACAGAAAAGATAAAAAATAGGGATATGAAACCTTTTGAGGGACCGAAAGGTCACAGGTTTGGGGGGCAGCCCAAGTGATCAACTGTTTAGTTTAAATATTGGAAAGTTAGAACTTACAGGGGCTTTTTCCCTTGAAAAACTTGTAAACTATTGCTTGTAAGAGGAACTATTTCGTTTTACAACCATAAATTGCAAATTTTGCATGTTGGAGAAAGTGATATTTGGAATGTATCAATGTGATTAAATGAGCGATGTTGAATGGGAACTATTTCGTTTTCAACTGTGTTTCATTAACTGTGAGAGCGTTCTAACTTCCTGAACCTATGTTCTTGTCTGAATGTTCTTTAGTATACTTTGTGATGTTTTCCACTATGAGTAATGGGATTTTTAACTGTTGATGAGCTATCTTATCATGTATACTTTTATTCATGTTTATATGTAGGTTTAGATTGATACTTGGGACTTGTTGACCTTTGTTTATGTCAGTCTTTTTGCTCAGTCTCTTCATTCCAAAGTTGTTGGCTTGTTCACTTTTGTAAGCCTTCTTTTCAAGTGAGGTTGATATCTAACTTTAGGGAGACCTAGAGTTTGTTTATAGGGAGTAGAGTAGTTGTCTATTTGCTTTGCTTACAGTACTTGTTTGCATTAGTTCATAGGTTGATTTTTTCTTTTGCATTTATAAAAGAAAAAGACAAAAACATATGTTTGCTTTATGTGCATATAGATTAGGTTGTTAGTCTAGATTGCATAGCATATCATTGTTTTTGAAAAAATATAAAAAGATCTGATCTTTTTTGGCTTTCAAGTTTTCTGTTTGAAAATATAAAGAGAATAGTTTGATTTTTGCATTTCATTTCTCTTTGCTTAGTCATTTTGTTTCAATTTTGAGTCAAAACACCACATAAGTTTCATGCCATTTACCCTCTGACTAAAAACAACCCTTAAAATAAACGATATACTTTTAAAAATTATTAGTAAGTTTTATTTTATAGGGTCATTCACCAACTAGCTTAGGCTAGGCTTGTGGGGTAGGGAGTTTAAACTCCCCACAAGTGTTAAATTCAGACGCAGTTGGCCTATCACTAGGTAAATCCTTTTCTACATTGATTGTATCTGGGAAGCTCCTCTCAAACGGGAGTTAAGCACTAGGCCGCATGGAGGCTTGGACAGAGGAGATAACCCTCCGAATCCTTGTCAAAACGTAACCCAGGACTTTTACGCATCTGGGGATTCTGTCCTAGACAGAGTTTCGAGCTCAGCTACCCTGCCCATGCGTACGAGTTCGGCTGACGACTGTCCCCCCAGACTGTCAATTTAGTTAAGCTAGCCTCTAGTCTCTTTGACATCTAGGGTTCATACACAGGTACACCGGAAGGTTATTTCTGGTTGACCTGGGACGGCTTGGAAGGTAACCCTTGTGGAAAGTACAGGAGGGTGGTGGGTGATTCCTCCGCTTGTGCCTGAGAACCACCTCAAGGACGCCAAGTAATCGTTCATCAGCTTTCTTCTGGAAAGTATATCTTATACCTGTTTGTCTGTTTGGGCTTTAGGGATTTTTTAGTGACTGCTGTGTGGTTTTTCTGTACTTAGTGGGCCTTTAGGTGTCTGCTTTGTAATTTTGGTTGACCATCAACCTCAGACTTTGTCTCTTGTTTTGAAACTATGGCTAGCACCCCTTTGAACACCAACCAAGAGATACCCATGCTGGGAACTCCTTGTACTATTCCTCTCACAGGGAATGTTGGTGTTCCCTTGATGGCCACCTTGAATCTTCCTGGATTCACCCTAGGGCTACCAGTGTGGTTGTTTTCCACTCCAACTGTCCTGAATGCTCATGATGCTTCTCAAGTGAGCTCTTTATATCAAGAGCATCAAAAAACTGTCTCCCCTTCACCTGTAGTTAATTCTCCTCCTCCTTCTACCTCATGTGGTGAAAGTACTGATACTAGTAACCGGCAGTCTAAAAGGAGTAAAAGAAGGAGGAATAGGAAGAAGGCACATAAGCAAGGGGGCACCCGTTCAACCTCTGCAAGTCAAGTTGAACCTCACCATCTAGCATCTATTGATCATGATGGTAGGATCCTTCCAACCTTTCTAGGTCATGTCGGATCCAGTCTTTCAACCTCTGTTGTTCACGCTGAAGGCACCCATTCAACCTCTGGTGTTCAAGTTGAACCTACCCATTCAACCTCTGCAAGTCAAGTTGATATTCACCATCTAGCATCTGTTGATCATGATGGTAGGATCCTTCCAACCTTTCTAGGTCATGTCGGATCCAGTCTCTCAGCCTCTGTTGTTTATGCTGAAGACACTCGTTCAACCTCCCCATCCAACCTCTGTTGTTCACGTTGGGGGCACACACTCAACTGTTGCAAAGCATGTTGATTCTAACCATTCAGCCTCTATTGTTCATGTTGATGGTGCCCGTCCTACCTCTGCAAGTCATGTCGGACCTAGTCTCTTAGCCTCGGTAAGTCATGCTGGGGGCAGTCTTTCAGCCTCTGTGGTTCAAGCTGAAGACAACTCGTCAACCACAGCGAGTCATGTTGACACTGTTGACAAGTCTACCCGTTCAAAACACAAGCCCAAGTTTCCTTGTAAGCTTTGTGAGGGAGACCACCTTACTTATAAATGCCCTTCTATTGCGGAGGTGCGACGAGTTTGGATTCATGGTCATACCGTTTTTGAACTTTCTTGAGTCTCTTAACAACCAGCCTCTCTTAGTGAGGTTGGATCCAGTCATCCGGCCTCTGTTGTTCATGCTAGGGGCAAACTCTTAGCCTCTGCAGGTCATGCTAAGAGCAAAGAGTCAGCCACTGCTATTCATGCTGCTATAGTTGAGAAAATTGGTCGTTCGAAACATCATCTTAAGTTCCCTTGTGTGCTATGCAAGGGAGATCACCTTACTCATCTGTGCCCTGCTATTCCAGAGGTGCGAAGAGTGTGGTCTGAGACTCATGGATTTCATTCTTCTGAACACCCTATAGTTTCTCAACATCCTACTCAACCTTTGGTTGATCAAGTGGTCGAACAAATCTCAGATTAGGTTGATCCCACTCTTCTTTCGGAGAGTGCACGTCACGTGATTGAACCAATGTCATATTTGGTCAATCCCACTCTTCCTTCGGAGAGTGATCCTAATGTGATTGCACCAATGTCATCTTTGGTCAATCCCACTCTCCCTCCGGAGAGTGACTTTCACGAAGCGGTTGAATCGATTCTAGTATCGATCAATCCCACTCTTCCTTTGGAGAGTGAATTGTCTACTAGTCACATTTTCTTCATTGCCAGTTCAGATCTTACTGAACAAGGGGGCACTGAACTTGTTTCGGATCGACCCCCACCAAGCTCTCGGATTGCTTCCTTTGATTGGGATAGCCTAGTTGAGCCGCGCCTTCCTTCCCATGCACCTTTCTAGATAAAGGTCAAGGTTGAACCTTATACGATTGCTCGTTGTATTGTTGATGAAGGAGCCTCAGTTAGTATTTTGTCTGCTCGTGCTTGGCGAGGCATGGGATCTCCCAGCCTTGTGTCGACTGCTAGTCAGTTACTGGCGTTTGATAGAAGAACTTGTGTAGCCTTGGGAATTCTTCCTCAAACACCTGTTACTTTGGGTGGGAATACCGTCTTAGTTGACTTCATGGTGATAGAAGACCCCTTGGACTTTAATATGCTCCTTGGACGTGATTATGTCTATGCCATGCAAGCTGTGGTGTCAACATTCTTTCGTATGATGTACTTTAATCATGGCGAAGAAATTGTCACTATCGATCAATTGGATTTTCTTGATTCGTCTCCCGACCCAACTAGAGACCAGGTCTTTCCTTTATTGGTTCCCAGTGTTTCTATAGACACTACCCCGCCACAGGTGAACTATGTGGCCTCTTGTCCTTTGTGTTCAATTGCTACTGAGAAGCAGCCTCTGTTTTCATGCTTACCTTCTCAGAACATGGTCCCAGTAGTTGAACAGGTGAGTCATCCTATACAGACTATGGAGCATGCTCTCCACTCTGTCGATCCATTTGAAAGTTTAGACATGTTTCCTATCTCGGATCATCTCCTTCCTTTGGATGAAGTCTTCCTAGAGTCTTTGATACAGTCTGGCCTTCTTTTGGATGTTGGTTCAGTTGTGACTAAGTCCAACCCTGATTTGCCTAGTAAGCCTGACCTTTCTTCTTATGTCGGTCTTGTTGAGTCTTTTGACTCTTCCTTCGAACAGCAAGTCAGTGATCCTGATGAGTTTGATTTTTCTTATGAATTTTTCAACTCCCGTGATATTGAGTTTGTTCCTACAGACTCTATCTCCCTTGTTGATTTTTTCTCTCCTTCTGAGGTTGATCTTATTGATTATAAACCCTTGAGTCTTGGTTATATAGAATCTTCTTCGGTTGATTCTACCTTGACTTTACCTTTTATAGAAGATAGCAAAGTCACATGTGTTTCTGCCAAAGTGACCCGTATCGGATCTTTTATTCTGAATATGATCCTAATGTTGTTGTTTCTTGGAGATAGGATTTATAGTTGGATTCACAACTATTTACTGGCCTCACCTCATTGTTTAAGTTGTAACTGCATTTGCATGTGCCCTGCTCGCGCTTATGAGCCTGATGCCGGCTTCCACGCTTTTAGCTCATTGTATCAGCCCTCATCTTTGTTCTCATTGTCGCTAAGCCTTGTATCATTTTGCCTTTGCAACTTGACACCTTTTACCCTGAGGAGACGTTCCCCGAGTGTCCTTATCTTTCTCACTTTCCTTGCATTATGCATAGGTTTGTTCCTTGCGCTTGGAACTAGTTTCGCCTGTCTATGACACTCGTCTCCTCGCTTTTAGAGCATTCTTTCTGCTCTCCTTCGAGCTCGTTAAAAACAGTAAGGAGGCCGCGAGTTGACATTTTCGGACTCGTTAAAACTTCATGGGAAAGATTTTGAGTTTTTTTAGGCCCAATTCTGACTCCTCAAAATAGACTTGACTGCCGAGTAAACTTGTCCATTCAGGCTCATTAAGAATATGTGAATGGGCATCCACATTGGTGGTAGGTTATCTCTTTCTCGAACCATGTGGAATAATACGAGAAAGGATCCCTCTCTTTTCTATTTGAATTGAGAAGAGTATTCTCAGGCATAGGTTTATCTCTTTTCCGGACCTGAGGGACTAAACTTACGGAAAAGGAACCCCTGGTATGAGCTTAGTTTTCTCTTTTTCGTGCTCTGGACCAAAACATGAAAAATATTTCGAGTGTACTTTATGTCTTTGTCATGCTCGTTAAACCGTCAAGAACAAAGCATCGAGTTTATTGTTGTAAGCTCCATTTCTCGTAATCAAATGGATCTTTCTGAGTGATCTTGCCTTCCTTCACACTCGTAAAACTCAGGCTATATGCTGCTTTTGAAGGAGCGTTGGGTAGGTGGTAATTTAACCTTTTTCGGACCTTCCTGACTAATTACAAAAAAGGTGCGCCTTTTCTTCTTCGAAAGTTAAGATAGTTCTTCTTTGGTTTGTTTTATACTTTTTCGGCCTTAGGAGACTAAATTGTACGAAAAAGGACCCCCCTGGAGTCTTCTTTGGAGTTTTCAGACTCTCTAAACTATGAAAACACCGTCGGGCATGTACTGATCCGGATTTATGCGTGAACGAAATGAAAGAACATATACATCATAATAATCAGAGACATTTTGCAAAGATAACAAAGATACAGTAAACACATATTCTATTAAATGGCGAAAATAGAACAGACTGTAATACAATTGCTAGAATGGTGGTAGCTATCTCTGAGAAGAGATGTGGCCGCTACGCTCATTCCTGCCAAGCTTCATACAAAATGAGGCCAAAGGGGCCTATTTATAATAATAATGAGGTGAGAACCCCAAAAGTCCCAAAACGTAACCCTAGAAGATGAACCGTCATAAAGTTTGCGGCCCCACAGTGGTAAGTTGAACAGTCAACTTCCCGGGGTCATCACTTTTGCATACGATCTCCGATTTGGGCGTTCGAGAACTCGTTGGAAAGGTCGGTCTAAGCTTTACAACTTTTGGTCGGCCAAATGCATGCTGATAGCAACCATTTGGCCCCGAATCTCCAAAAAAACGTCGTTTAAGGCCTCAAAACGGCCCCGGAAGTTTAGGACTCGAAAAACTGCCAAAAAATAACTAGGAAACTGCCACAATGGACAATTGTTTTGAGCCAGTGGAATAGGTGGGTGGCCACCGATCTTCATCTGGATCAGTTGGGTAGGTGGTAATTTAACATTTTTCGGACCTTCTTGACTAATCACAAAAAAGGTGCGCCTTTTCTTCTTCGAAAGTTAAGAGAGTTATTCTTTGGTTTGTTTTATACTTTTTCGGCCTTAGGAGACTAAATTGTACGAAAAAGGACCCCCCTGGAGTCTTCTTTGGAGTTTTCAGACTCTCTAAACTATGAAAACACCGTCGAGCATGTACTAGTTCGGGCTCGTAAAATCCACGAATTAGTGCTTTATCAAGCATTCTTCTTTCTTTTCTTCGAGCTTGCCAAAAATGAAGATGGTCCCGAGTTTGCTTTCTTGGACTCGTTAAACCTTTACAAGAAAGAAGGGAAAGGGAAGGTTATTCCATATTTTTGTTACATCATGGCAGCAAGTCTTGTTTCCTTGAACAAAGCACCAGTTTTGAGTCTATCAACAGTTGGGTCTTAGCATTTTGACCTTATCCTGATTCAGAGTTTCTTACTCCTCCAATTGGTCTTTTTTCCAATTATATGGGGAATCTGTCAATGTCTCCTACATTGTAGATTTGTTTCATTGGTCCTATTTTGTGTCAAAAGCTACCTAAGTCACTTTTGTGTCGTGCTCACTATTCAAGGATTAAACCTTTGTCGGCCATTCTACAGTTGCCTTGACCTTTTGTGTCAGCCATTCCCTGGTATCAGTTCATTACATCATGTCTTCAGCGTCCTTGTCGTGAAATTCAGTACCAATTCCAGATCCAATTAGTCTTTGACTTACCTCGTGTTGGATGATGAAGGATGCCTTAATGCCTTCCTTCCAATGGATCTCTTCCTATCGACTGCAACACATCTTGCTCTGGGGAGGAGATTTAGAGTTTTATGACAGTACCTTGGGAATTGTTGTCCTCAATGGCAATTTCCCTAGCTATTGGGTAGTGGGAATACCTTAATGTCTCCTACTCAATGGATTCTTCAAGTGTTCGACTTCAAGTCCTTGTAATCACACTTGTTAGAATGTACTAGGTACCTTGGGGACCATTTTCACTAATGGTGGTTTCCCTTGCGTTTGTTAATGGTTTTCATTATTGACCGGTAATCAAACGGCTTCCTCCATGTTCGACTTCAACTCCTTTACTCGCATGGTTAGGAATCGTACCTTTTTTGGGCGGTTTGGATTGAAGACCTTGGGCCGACAGTATTATCATTTTACTATTGCCCAAGTTGCGCAAGACCTTGTTATACTTTATATGACATTTTGCTGAGACATAGATCCACCTTGTATTTTTGTGGCTATGATCGATTGTTGAGCATGGATCCACCTTGTTCATTTGTGGCCATGGCTACTTTAGATTTGATATGGCGCCTTTTTGCATATTGAGCGACCATGATAGTTTCATCAGTTATACATATGTTGGATCCGCCTTTATCTTTATGGCGATATTTTGTATATGGACGTGTATGTGCCAGAGATTAGTTTTTCTGACATTTATCTCTCTTTCAGGTACCTTCATTCGAGCCTTTTGATCTTGGATTCTCTGCTCTCTCCATACTTAGCTGTTTCCTTTATAATGTATTTCGGCTATCATCTTCCCCTCTAACCTCACACATTAGGGGGCATCTGTTATAGCTCAAAATGACACTTCTCTGCCTGTGACCACTTTCCCATGATCTCGTCGCATGTCGACACTTCCATGACGACACTTCATGAAAGTCACTGAAAAAACACCTATCTTGGAGGACCCATATCTTGAGTTTTGTAACTCCGTTTGACCTCATTTTTGTACCGTTGGAAAGGTATTTCAGTTAGCTAAAACTTTCTAGAAGACACCAAAGTCTGAAAAGGCCCAAAAATACCCTAAAAATGCGTTTTGTTGTGTATTCACGACTTTCCTTAAGGCATAGTCGTGAATCACTCGCGACTCTTGTGTTTTACAAGTCGCGAATGGTTATATTCGTGGGTTGCTCTTGTGGAAACTCGTGGGTCATTCACGAGTTGTCCTCCTTCTTAGTCACGAATATGTTTCTTAACATTAAAACATAAAAACACGCCTTTTGAGTTAGTTTGGGTAGTTATGCAACTGACTCCTTCAGTTGTAACCACTTTGTCTTCACCCCTATCTCTTCTTTACCATATAAATAGAGGTAGGGAGGTCCATGAGAGAGGACTTTGAATTTATGCATTGTTATGCTGGAGGAATTGGAACTCTCTTTGCCCACACCTTTGCCCTGGAGGTCTTCCCCTTGTGTTGCAGAGCTTGGAGGCTGAGTTCTTTGGAGAAGAGAAGCAGCAGAACCAGATCAAGGTTTCGTGAGGTGCCAAACCTGAAGAGAAGGTATACTTGTACTTGTTTTCAGGATTAATAAAGATGTGATGTCCTTCTTCTTCCCAAATCATTGTTCAATATGTGATTGAATCTCTGTTTCTAATCATATGATGATGTTATTCAGATCATTAGTTCATGTTTATTTGATTATCATTGTTTCATATGTGGTCATAATGGTTTGAGGAAGGTATAATTCGTTTTGCATGTCTCTTGGAGCAAGAGGAGCAAGAAGAGGATTGAAGAGAAAGCTTGGACCAGCCTTCAGTTAGTAAGGTGTGGACCTTTCTCATCTCTGATCTTGCTTATATATGCTTGCTGAACATTGTGAATCTCTCTTTCAACCCCAGTACGTTGATGGCCTCTTAAACCCTAGCCATAGGATACTTTCCTTTACAACAACTGGCCTATTCTCTGGCGAGCCACTTCTTTCCCACACCTATCTATTTGCATGTCCCCATGCAAACATACCTATTAGAAGCTTCAAAATTTCAAAACTGGGCTTGGCAAAACTTATGATGTTTTGACAGTAGTATTCGGTTTCTCACTAGCTTGATCTCTTCTGGCTTTGAGTTTCTTCTTTAACATGTTGATGTGAGCAAGATTTTTTAAGGCCTCTATTTTGCAAGTCCTTCCTATCTTTGCAAGCCGTTTATTTGCATCGATTGTCTTCTTACGCTTGGCGGTCAATTTCTCATATTTCACTGCAAGCTGAAGACCACATGCCCTTAATTCATCAATGGCTTCCACATATTTTCTGTTGGTCACCTTCAGTTGTTCATTCTCAGCCTTAATATGTCGATCAAGAACATTACACTCTTCCAGTGATATCTTTAGTTGCTTTATTTCCCTATTCTTTTCCTGGATTTGAGCAATTACATAGGTTGTAGGCACATTAGCAGGGATTTTAGTATTGGGCAGGTCATCTTCAGGAGTACCATAGTCAAATTGGTGAGGATAAAAAAATTCAGGATTATATTCCACATGACCATATCTGGAAGACAGGGAATCATGAGTAGGATTAGTATAATCAGATTCAGGAGAGACATTCGAAATAAAATCTAACTCAAGAAAATCAATTTGAGGAGAACTATACTCAAGTAAAGGAAATGGATCTGAAGAGATTTTTTTCTTCTTCTTAGAGGGTTCCGGTTTTGACTCAGGGGATTCTTCTAAATCAATTAGGGCTGACGGAGATATATTATGAGCTAAATTGGAGTATTTTACAGTCATGCTTATTGTAGTTCTTCGTGGTATGGTGGGTCCTACGACAGTGGGGTTTTTAGATTGACGTCCTCTCTTTTTCAATACAGAGGAGAAAAGATCAATTAGGGGTGGTTCTGGTTCTTGGTTAGGAACGGGTTCTAATTCACGACCTTCATCCTGTGGGTAAATCTGAATGTGTGAAGGAGGATTTTCAGATGAAGGGAGACCTGAACTCTGTTCACAAATTTAGCCCAGGTATCCTTATATTAATCTGTCACAGTAATCTAGGGACTAAAACATAGTCTCATAAGAGATTTAAGACAATTAAGCATGAAAATGGCATAATGGTGCTGCAATAGGAGTAACAGTTCTATATAATCAATAAAGAATGAGTAATACAATACAATGGTCATGCAAGGTGCATGAATTCCAAGACAATTCGAATACTCAAGGAGGTCATTTGAATTGCATGGATGTGTGTAGCTTAACTGAATGTCAGCCACAATCAGTACACATAGTTAACCACCAAGCTAATCAATAATTGACTCTCACACTAAGTCCTAACTGAATGGATTGCAATAGATGAATGAGTCTAACTGAAAGTGACTCATCACATGTAACTGCATGTCGAACTGAAGGAGGTAGCACATCCATAACTCCAAGTAGCTCTGATGGAGTAAACTGAAGTAAACATGTCATCAAAAGTGGTTGTAGGCGCATTTGTTACCTCCAGTTCATAAATAATGGCAAAAAAATCAAATAATGAATGGAGGCTCCTTCACAACTCAGGTTAATTGATTGTAACAATTAGTTAGCAATTAGGTGCATTTATGACACTCAGATCACCCCAAAAATACTCCCTGTTTGAAGGAGGAAGCCCAATTAGCCTCCCCGACTGGAGGAGAAGACTTATTTGGCCTCCTTGACTGAAGGAAGGTGTGGGTGAGCTCATGCTGATGTCATAGTGTGCTCATCTGATGCCAAGTAAGTCAATTAAACCGAGGATAGTGGATAAATAGGCCAAAATTGACCAAATAAGTGTGCATGTTGGGTAAATGATTCCAACACCCCCCCTTAAGCTATACTCAGGAGGAGTAAAAAAAAATGCATGAAATGCTAGGGCCCAGGAAACAAAGGCCATAGGTCACCCTGTACAATAAAGTAACTGCTTAATATAACCAAGGAAACGGGAAAAACCTCATGGGAAAAATACCCCCCCTTAAACTAAGCAGTAAATCAAGAAATGTTTGGTTCTTCTATGTAGCAACATCCTGAGACTGTGCATGTGAAACTATGAATCCAAACTAAATGAATATGTCTGGATGAATCTTCCTCTTTGGAAGAATAAGAATGTGCTCAAATGAATCAGGAACATAGACAACTGCAGGATGAAAATTGAACCCATGTAGAGCAACTGAAATCAACTGATAAGAGAGCAAAAGTGCTTGAGGATTCGAACCATGTGTGGAACACTCAAGAAAATGATATGTTGCAGCCTTGAACAACAAAACATGAGTGGTAAAATCAGCCCCAAGTCTTAGGAGCAAGTGTCCAAGTGGATGCAGAATGTCTTCCTCTTTACTAGTTCTGTGAGGAGATGAGCATGTGACCAAAGGTAGAGAAGCCCTAGGACTGTGGAGAGCGAATGCTTGAGCTCCATAATCTGATATAGCTTTAGAAATAGCTAATGATTCACAAAATAAAATATCATCAACCTCATAATAGAAAACTAACACCAAATCCCTAGCAACAAATTTGAAGAAGAATTGCGGTACTTGATTTTTCACACCGAAATTGGTGAGAGCAGCTTCAAGCAGTACTGAAAGCTCTTGGAATCTAAAATTTGAACCAGTTAATATAATATCATATCTAAATGAGATCATATCAGATCCAAATAAGTTCATATCATATCCAAAAGTGTGGAATGAAATCAAATCCCCAACAACAGTTTTGAAGGAGACTTGCGGTACTTGTTTCTTCACAAAATTAATGAGAACAACTACAAGCAGTACTGAAAGATTATGAACCTGAAACATTGAACCAAGAAATATCAGATCAGATCCAAATAAGATCATATCAGATCCAATAAGGTTCATATCAGATCCAAAGAAATGGTCAACCGAGACGGTGGATGCACAGTTGTCTTTTTCTTCAAAATTCTGAATTTTGGTGCATGCAATCCTGCAGGAATTTGCTGGAAGATCTAGATCACGGGGAGTGAATTGATCACTCTTGTAATCTAATATTTTTTCCAAAATATCCAAGATTTGACATATTTTCACACCAGCAACAACGTTAGAGGGAGAAAAATCAAATTTCTCTTCACTTTTGGAAGCAATCACTGGCAAATTTTGTACAGAATTCAAAGGAAACTCATTGGTGAATGTTTGCATGGAAGTGCAGCAGTGTTTTTCTTCAATATCAAAGATTGGAATGTCTTCTTCTATTTCAGCCATATGAGGAGATGAGATATCAAAGATCTCACAAACTTTCGGAGCATCAGGAGAAGGAGTCACTGCAAGGAGACTTTCTTCAATTCGAATTGACTGTGTAGAAGATTCTGCTTCTTCTTCATCTCGAACAGCTTCATTAGAGAGAGTAGAGGCTGAGAATTTTGAGTAAAGAACTCTTGTGGTGCTGGATGTGATCTCCAAAGTACTATTATGATCCTCATTGTGCTTGCCAAAGGTTCTGTCCAATTTTGTCTAGAGATCCTTTGGGTATTCAACAGAACCAATAAGGTAGCGCAAGCTAGGAGAAAGGGCCAAACATATTGCTCCAAAATCTCTATCACCATCATTTAGCCAGTCATTCTCATTCTCATAAGACTCTTTTACAAGTCCAATAGACACCTCATAGAGACCTTGTCTCTTCAGAGATGCAATCATCTTCAACTTCCATTCTGAATAGCTTGTGAATGGGGTGAGAAGAGGGACCGATGAGTCCATTCGAAGTTGTACCTGCAAAAACACAAAAAAGTCACCGTAAGGTCTAACGCCTGCACATTTCAGGTTTTCATCACACCCAGCATAATTGATCAAGCAATCTTGATCAACAATTCCTTTACTTGGGGTATTAAGTGGTAAACCTTCGGCTTCGTTTTATACAGTTGCTTGACAATCTTACTAAACACAACTCTTACTTCTAATGAAAACAGAAAGTAATTAATTAACTTATCTATTGTATATAGAAATTAAAGTTACAGGGGAAGGGCTTATGGTCTTCTTGGTGTATCCTTGCCAACAAAACCACAAGTCCCTAAACGATTTGTAGACTAAGAACTCTAAGCTACATACATGTACTAAAATGAAGAGAACATTAACAACATAGAACAAATCATATTACAGTCTAAAGAAACATATGTATCATTACTTAAAATAATAAGAATAACATTGTATGATTTGACCTCAGTTCAAGTTAGAAAACCAACACTTGAGCAACACAATTCTTCTATTAATCACCCCCCCCACCCCTATTACATTCCGATCCATAGTTTTATAGCTCGGGAGCTAGGATAACTAATACCTATTTTACAATAACAAATCCTATCTTCTATTTAAAAATACATCTGTTTGCATAAGGTAAAATGATTCCTTCAATTAATGATTAACTCCTTCATGCTCGAAAGACGCTCTGAATTTGTTATCTAATAATAGATCTTCATCTCTATGGCATGTAGTGCCTAGAGATGAAGATCTCATTGATTCGTATATGTGAATCATCAATGAGAGCTAAGCTAGATAGATTCGATTTTGCTTGGGCAAGTTGGCAGCACCTGAAGTGTAGAAAATCTTCTACGATATTTAATCTGCTGCTGAAATCAAAACATGCTGCAGAATCTAATATGATTAGTCACGATCTTCCTAGAATTACATTTAATCATTAAATTAAAGGAAATCAAAGAGTTTTGGTAAGTAATTATACCTCACTATACTTGTTGGATAATTAGGTAAATATATGAAAGTATAGAGGGATTTATAGGGTATAGTAATCAAATGAAGAAGTCAGAAGTCGATTTAGAGGGTGCAAAGAGTGTCAATTTGGCGAGCCAACAACAAAGCCAATGGATCTACCTAGAGATGTTGTAGTAACCAAGAAGAGGCCATGATGTCTTTGTGATACTTTGCATGATGCCGAGAGACATGCAACTCTGAGTCGTACTTTCCTGGAGAGTAAAAGACCGTAGAGGTTCTCGAGTTACTTCGTATTAATGAGTCACAATATCATTGATTCCAAGCCTTCCAATTATGAGGAGACAGAAGGCCAACATGTTTGGAAGGATGCCATGATGGAGGAGTATCGGTTTATCATGAAGAATGATATGTAGGAGATTGTTCTGAAACCTGAAGGGAAGTCAGTGGTGACTTCCAAGTGGATTTATAAGATCAAGCATGCAACATATGGCAACATCAAGAAGTACAAAGAAAGGTTTATGGCACATTAGAGGAAATCTCAACTTAAAATGAGCGTCCTAAGGAAAATGCCACATCAAAGCCATGCATGCCACGTCACACTGATATTGAAGCTAAGATAACCATAAATTATGCAATGAGAATTAAAAATAATAATTATTATATGGTACTATATAAACATTTATATTATATATTTCTACTTTTTAGTTATAGTTTGTTAGGTTAGTTTATTATAAGGTACTATATATTATATTGTATATTTTTATTTTTTTAGTTATAATTTGTTATAATTTAGTTATATTTCATTAAGATTTATCACATATGTTGTTTACCATGAATTATTATATACTCAAATTAAATAACTAATAATTGCCATGTAATATTAAGGTGCTTAGTCATACCTAATTTAAATAATTAAAATTGTTATGTAATATTAAAATGCTTACTCATGTCGACACCTATTCTTAATTTTAAACGATTTTGATTGGTTTACACATTATGACAAGAATTTTCTCGAGGCCCACTTTAAGTTGAAATTTTCTCTAATGAAAGGATTCTCCCAGAAAGAGGGGTTGGACTACGAGTAGACTTTTTCTCCATTCGCCATGTACACTTCCATAAAGATTATTATTTCTCTTGTTTTTTTGGTGGGATGGATATTACATAAAATGGATGTAAATACAACATTCGTCAATGGTGCGATTAAGGAAGAATTGTACATAGAGCAACCTCATGGTTTTGTTATACATAAGGAGTCCCATGTTTGTAGACTAAAGAAGGCTTTGTACAGATTCACGCAAACACCCAGGGCTTGGTATGCCAAGATTGACATATACTTGATGAGTTTGGGCTTCACCAAGGGTGATGTGGATCCCAACCTTTAATACAAGGTTGTTTATGGTGATCCTTTGATCTCGGTTCTATATTTTGATGATATGTTCCTTATAGGGGTAGAGCGGCTCATAGTTGAGTGAAAGAGAGAGATGAACTTTGAGTTCGAGATGAAGGATCTTGGTCTAATGCATTACTTCTTAGGATTAGAGGTGTGGATAAGGCCAAATGAGATCTTCCTTAGTCAAGAGAAGTACATGGTTGAGATCCTGAAGAGATTGAGTATGGTGGACTGCAAGTCCATGGCTACACCTATGGAGAAAAATATGAAGATGTTGAGTGATTCCGCTTCAAATTTAGATTTGGTGGATCCCACGACGTACAAACGATTGATTATATCCTTGATGTACTCGTTTAACACCAGGATAGTTATTTCCTTTGCAGTCAACACCTTGAGCCAGTTCATGGTTGAGACGAGGTATGTACACTGGGATGCAACAAACCATGTGTTGAGGCACTTGCGTGGTATAATTGGATATGTTTTGAGATATGTCTTAGGTGGTGAAGTGAAACTGTAGGGTTATGCATATTTTGACTAGGAGGGGAGTGTAGTTGACAGTAAGAGCACCTTGGGGTGCTACTTCATCTTGGGATTAGCCATGATATCTTGGTTTAATAGGAAGCATATTTCTATCGTACTCAATACAACATAAGTAGAATATTATGCATTTAGTGTCACAAGTCGTGAAGCAGTGTGGCTTTGGAAGATTCTTGCAGAACTATTTGATCAGGAGCTAGAGACAACCTTGATACATTGTGATAATCAAAGCTATGCCAAGCTTTAGAAAAATCCAATATTTAATGACAAGCCAAAGCATATTGAGATCAAATATCTCTTCATCCAAGACATGGTGCATAAGGGACCAGTGAAGCTCCATTACATATCCACAAATGAGCAGATAATAGACATTTTCACCAAGCCTCTATCTAAGGAAAAGTTTGTATATTCGGTAAACAAGCTTGACATGATGGAGAATGTCTCCCTCAATGAGCATTAGAGAAACTTTGGGGTCTAAAATGGATCTTATAAAAAATCGTGCCATGGATGAGTTGGATTTCTCAAACCAATAGAATTTCAATAACTTTGGTCGACCATCATGGTAGAGTTGGACATATGATGCTTATGTGTCATATTTATATTTGACAATAGTTAACTCCATTAAAACCTCACCTTGGTTAGTATCGTGAAAAATCATCTCGAAATACGATAAATATATTTGAGATAATAAATCTAGAATATTTTATATTATTACTACTTCCAAATACTTTAAAATACAAAGCTTACATTAATTAAATACAAAGCTTACATTAATTAAAATGATATTGGAGCTCTTTTGAAATACTAAAATTATTTATATAATTAATCTTTAAAAAAATATATTATTTTGAATGAGAGAAAATTAATTTTAACTCCATCTAGATATTTAAAAATAAATAAATAATATTAATTTTTTTTAATTTTTTTCCCCTTAATACTAAAATGCCTATCCCAAAAAAATTGGCACGGATTCACAACATAAAAGTTGTAACTCTCATTAAGGATTTTCCAATGGTACCGAGAGCATCCAATTCCAAGTTCACACATAAATGGTTTTTCTTTCTTTTATATTTCCTTACTTAGAATACATATTAGTGTTGAGTATTTTCTTACTAATCTTTATATATATATATAACTGGTAAAAACACAATATTGTATTATAGAATGTTATATAATTTATAATAATAGATATTGAATATTATTTTTATTTTATGTAGTTTACTGTTTTATATTTTAATTATATTTTTTTTAATATAAAGTTATATAATATATAATAATAGATATCGATTATTAGTTAGTTAATAGATACAGATTATTATTTTATTTTATTTTATCTTCTTACACATATATAAATAATTACTCATATATATATATATTAAAAACAAAATATTATATTATTAAAAAAATTTTCACTTAAAAAAACATTTCTTAATATTCAAATTGAATCAGAGAAATTACAAAACATTCATTGTATCTTTCAAGATCTTTCCATCCTTAAAAGAGTATTCAACATCATTTCTAAAAAGAC
This sequence comes from Pseudotsuga menziesii, assembly GCA_001517045.1. Taxonomy (NCBI): domain Eukaryota; kingdom Viridiplantae; phylum Streptophyta; class Pinopsida; order Pinales; family Pinaceae; genus Pseudotsuga; species Pseudotsuga menziesii. Next base: position 128,972 of record LPNX011128440.1, on the reverse strand, counting down.
TACACTTATAACTCTTTTACCTGAGAGTCATTCACACAAAAAAGCCAAAAGAACTTTCTCAATACACAACATAAGATTCATGTTGAAATGATACTACATTATTAGAAAATAACCACAAAAAACTATCATTAATCTAAATTAAGTTTGTTGATCCTTCCTGCACAACTCTGCCTTCAAGCACTTCTTGAAAATATAAAGTTCCAAACATATTGTTTACAACCAATTTAGAAAGTTTTCCCGCTTCCCTGTTAAAATTTATGGAAATATGCATGAAAGAAGTAAGATGGAAAGCTTTTATCAACATTTTTATCCTCTTGCACCAACTATTCAGTTGAATAACCTATAGGTTGTATTCACCTTTGGCCATGTTATCACATATACATTTGCATCTGGACTACCATGATGCATCATATAGATTTTTTTTTCTTTTTTCGAGCTATTCATTCACACGGGGTTTTAGCATGGATCATTACAGCCTCAGTCATTTCAGAGCCTTGTTCACCAGAGTTTCCTTGCCAGGACTAAGATTCATTAGTCCATTGAGATGTTTTCAGTGATGACCTAGTCCATTTAAGCAGAGTAGCAGAAGCATATATGGTACACACAGTTACAAAGGGGCTTATCAGATGGATACATGTATATATGGTGAGATCATGTATATGTTTCCTTGGTTTGTTTTTGCTCTGTGAGGCATATTAAACACCCATGATTGTCTTGTTAGGATGATCATGGTGACATGTTCTTATATATATATATATATATATATATATATATATACTAATGCTTGAACTTGTTCTGAGACTGATCAAAGGAATTAATGTCGAAGATTGTTGCTCATGCTATGCTTTAAACAAATGATTAAACCTTAGTGTTGTGTTGGTTCCATGGTCATTTTTCCCCGTCCATCTAGTTCATCCATGATTGATCTTCATCCAATGACTTTGGTTTGATTGATACCTATGAGATTGAAGATCACTTTCCCCACTTTGACCCCTATGCATGATGGATGCCATGTCTTCTGTATCTTGGCTTGGAGTTATCCCAAAGAGTGTCAGATAAAACTTGAAGTAACATGTCTACCATCATTACATACATTATGTGCTATAAATTCTATCTGTTGAAATACAAATCCTTCAAATAAATGCAAACCGTGTCTTTAGAGACAACTCAATAAGGGCTATATAGTGAAATTGTGAAAGACCTAAAAAGAAGTGGATAAATGAATGTTAATTCTAAAGACTACGCGACACTATTTAAATGTAATGATTAATTTCTCACGGAGCCTGCAGGTTTTGGTGTGAGATGGGGCAAGGGACAACTAATTCACAGTGTCCCCTAGGATCTCTTCTTTACAGTTCTCATGTACTCAACACAAGGGTCATAGTAAATATCCTCATGGAGCTTGTCTCTTAGCTTGGATGTCAGTTGTATACATGTTGTTAGAGTTGAATGAGCTCTTTTTAGATCATCTCATCCATTTGTGAGACACCACCATCCCCTAATGTTCATCTGTCATGTATATGTCATTGTGGTCATGTGTAATTGTCATCATTATGAGAGCTCATATGGTCAAAGTCAGCTATAAGTCATCTCCCTTTGCCTTAGCCTTGTTTTCCATCCTCACCCAGCATTAGCACATTGATTAAACTTTGAAAGCTGGCATGCACAAGAGACTTCTAGAAGGTTCTGAGATCTTTTAAAGGCACATGTGTATCTTACTTATTATTATTATTGTTGTTGTCAGCATGATTATGAATAACATGATTTAAGTTTGGTTTTGATATACACCATTAGAGCATTTCTTACCTTGGATGCATGCAAGATCATATGGTACAATATCTCACCTCTAGTTTGGGTACTTTGACATGGTCAACCTAGTTGACCAAGTCAAACACGGTTCCCAAGGCAGTGACTCAAAAAACAACAATGCTTATATTTTCTCCATACATGCCCATGACCAATGCCGCGGTTTCATTTTTGAGAGTTTGGCCATGGATCTCACAATCAGTGATTATTATCACTTTATTATTGGCCAAATGATCAAATTTGATTACAAATTGCAGAGTTTTTGGTTCTCCTAGATCATTGCAGTGTTCCAGGGGGTATGAGTAGTCACTTATACAATTATTTGATGTGTCCAAATCATCTAGTATAGTCAGTTTTCCCTGTTATGATCCTAGACAAAGTTATGATGATTTTATTATTTTTCAGAGGATGTACCACTAGAAATGAACTAGTAAATTCACTGAAAAATCAATTTGGCATGTTGGGTCAAGGAAATGGCATGGAAACTTATCAGATGATGTATTTTGGCTCCCTAGATAATTCTTCATTAGTTTTTAGTTAGCATTTGGTTTGGATTATTTTATTTTTGGCTCAGTCACTGAGGACGTCCCCCAAGGGGCGACCCTCAACTTGGCTATATGATGTATTGTATGGTTATATATTATATTATGAGGTTCTAATGGGTCATAGGGTGAATTAAGCCCCAAGTAAACCCATTTCATGTATTATCAAGTTATATGTTATGTTGTATTGTGTTTTCCACCTTAGGAAGGAATCCTTGAGCGAAAGTGCACCCCTTTGAAGTGGTCAACTTGATCCATGTGTTGATCTTTGTATTTGTGATCTCCACCGTTGATGATGTCTTAATATCAACCATCAGATGATAGTTAGGTAAAATGTGGACACACTCTCAAGCTATTTAAGAGAGGTGATCCCCCCCATTGTAAACGCTGAGCTCTGGCATAAGAATATTGAATAAATAGAATTTTTCTAGGACTGCACACTTGTTTCTTGTTTGACAAATGAATGAGATGATGACTGTCATTGTTATTCTTCTACACTGATATTTATTTGACAGAGGTTTTGTATCTTTTTCTTACACCCATCCATTCACAAGTTGAAGGAGGCACACTTAGGAAGGCGCACTGGTGGGGGGACTCACTCTGTGCTAGCACTCGGGTTTTGGTTATCAGGGAGTGATTACTTATTCATGATTTCTTGCTTCATGTACTTTCTTTACACTGTGAATCTCATTTGTTTGTATTTCCAATTGAATTTCTTTGGTTTGACAGGTTGAAGGGGGCACTAGAGTCATTGACCGAAGCAACAAATTCATCAAGATCCTACTTGGAACTATCATTTGATCGAAAGGAAAACATTCTACATCATCAAGGAGGTTATTGGCATGATTCTGGTATGTTTATCAGGTAATTTCTCTGTCCTTTTATTTTCTCATGCTTTGCCCATCATTAATTTTATCGAAAAAACCCTTGTTAGAAGTAGGAAAGATCACCAGATCGATTTGCACTAGGATTCTGCAAATTCGACGATTCAGGTTTTTTCATCCATCCCAAAAATTACCATCTTCCTCCTAGGCGTTAGCATTGGACTCAATCTACCCATCTCCAAGCACTGATCCTTAGGGAGAAAAGTGCCCCTCTTAGTCTGGAAATCGGTTCCTTGTGTGTTTTCCTCCATCTTCTTGGATTCTCTCTGATTGTTGAATATTTAATCCAAGTCAGTGTGTGGGAATCTTTAATTTTCCATATCGAACTCTTCTTGGTAATTTCTCATTTTTTTGCTTAAATCCCCCAGGGTCCCATGTTTGATCATTTGAACCAACACACTAATACTAGATTTGATTCCAATTTTCATAAGTCACTATATTATATTACTTGAGTAACATTATCAAAATATTTAACCACCTATACTCAAGTACTCCTAAATTTGTGGCTTATCCCTTAAATCTAGGGTTTCAAGCACTCACCTTACATATTCTTCGCCGAGGTTTGATCTGGTAATTTTCTTTAGGTATGTCCTTTTAGGATAGGTCTAGGTCTCCCTCATTGTCACTTGGTATTCTCGAGTGGCATAAAGTGAAGGACGTCCTAACCAACGTGAAAACCATCCATATTTTGGGGGTTAGGGTTTTTGTACTTCATGACTTTAGTTGCATTCCCCCTCTACCATCCTATATAGGATTACTCTATAGGGAAACTACAAGCTCCATGATAACATATTTGGCATCATTTCCGAGGAGGTAGAGGCCTACCTTGGCTCAAAATTTATCTTAAGATCTACTCCCATTCTCTACCAACATTCTCGGCGCTCGGTGGTAGAGGCTTACCTACCTTCTGTTTCTATGAACGTGTTCATCTCTCATATTCATTCATATTACATATGATTCTAAATCTAGTGATTGCATTTTCAATTGCTTAAATTTTGCACGATCACTATATTATTTGTATCTTTCATACGACATTCATTTTTGGTGAACATGACAATTCGTTCACCTGGCGATTCCACAACGCGACTCCCCTGAGGGACCTACCCACAAGTATAACCTTCGAAGCTGACGTAATCTTGAAAGTTCCCTAACTTATATCCAAAATCAGAATAAGAACCTTAAATATAAATCATCTAACTTCTTTTGGAGGGCGCTTAATTCACCAAGACAAGTTTAGATAACCCTCCAGAAAATTACCAATCAAGTCCTTTATTCATCCGATCTGTTTCTCCAACCAATAGTTCGAATTCTCCTACTCCTACGAATATTCCACCTAGAGTAACTCCTCCAATGTATAACACCAATCCCCCAGCAGGACCTAAGCATTTCAGAAGCCGAACTAGGCCTTCTCCTTTTTCCTTCTCACCACTTCAAGGTGCTTCGCATGACATGCCCGAGAAATACTTTGATAAACTCCCGAAGTTCAACGGTTCATCTGCGATTCCTAATAAAGAAGACATTGAATAATATGGAATTATATGGATGCATATGGGGCTGAAGTTGAATATGTTTACATGGTAGCCCTTAAATTATCCTTAGAATGAGATTCCTTTGGATGGTTTGATATATTTCCTCTAGGTTCGGTAGATGGATATGATACATTTACCAAGAAACTCATTGAAGATTAGTCATCCAAGCCAATCAATAGGTTCCTTTTAAATCAACTCTTTGAGGTTAAGAAGAAAGAGAATGAGACAATCCACAATTCAATGTAAGATTTGATAAACTTGTCTCTAATGTTCCTCAAGACTTAAGATCCATAGAACAAGCTATCCTTATCCTTTACCTAAATGCTTTGAAGGATGGTTTGGTCTAAACCTTAAGGAAAATAACCCTAATGACCTCAAAACCACTCAAACCTGGGATAAGAAAGAAGAAAGCCAATATAACCTCTATGGGAAAGAATAATTTCTTTGATGCTTATGCTCCCTCTTCTTCCTGTAGTGATCCAAAACCCAGGAAAGCTTAGGAACCCGTAGTCGAAGAAAATCCAACTTTAAAAGCGATGTTTGAAATGATGAAAAGTATCACATTGTTCACAAAAGACATAGAAACGACTAGGGACAATGATCGATATAGAAATTCCTACGTCCCAAGACATTATTGGAAGAATCAAATAGGGTTTGTAGATGACAATAATAGACAAGACCCTAGGATAAAAGAAGCCACATAGAATAAAAAAATGCAGACTTATGTGAGGAACCCGAGGAAGATCCTAAAGTATTTAACCCTGAGGATCAAGGCATAAATTTAGTTGGAGACTTTACTGATGATGAAGATTTTACTGTAATTCTGCTTGAAGAGCAATATTGGGATGGCGAAGAAGACATGGTGTGCAACACAATGCAACCCACCGCCCAGGTTTACCAGTGTAGAAATCAAGATCAAGACATTACACATTTCCTAGATAAGCACTTAAACTCAGAGGATGAAGAATTAGAACATGGTATTTGTGACTATGACTTATGGATTGATATAGAGAAGGAATTACACAAGGTCATGCAATTTGTACCCCTAAGAAAATTAGTAAAGATACCATCAGTGAAAGATCAAATTCAACAATTTTTTGATAATATTCCAGTGGAAAATATTCCCAAGATTTCTTATGAGTCTTTCCACATTCAGATTATTAGAAGTAGGGAGGTAGAAGAATATCCTCCTATTCAGATTCACACTACTATCTATGCGAGAAGAGTGGAGGACATCCTCCTTTCTATCTCACATTGCATATTAACAACCTCTTACTCCATAACTGCATGCTAGACTTGGGAGATGCTATGAATGTTATGCCTCTGAGCATTATGAAAGAAATGGGATTAGAAATCACCCGTCCGTATGGAAATGCTTACGGAATTGATTCAAGGGGTGTCCAAGCGTATGGGTTAATCAAGAACTTGAAAGCTGATTTATTTGCTTTGCATGATTTAAATACGATGATGGATGTAGCGGTGATTGATCTTCCCCCTGTATATGGCATGTTGCTATCGAGGAAATGAGTTGTTGGGTTAGGTGGATATTTGTGATGGATTTATCTTGTACTTGCATACCTAATTCTGATGGGAATTCAATAAGAGTTTGTAGGGAACCTTTTATCGATGGATATCTTGAAACATACGAAGATGGATTGAAAAATACTTATGGTGAGGGTACCCCAAGTGTTGAAAGAATAAACATGGTAAGAAGTAATGAGGATTATCCACCTGTTTTATTTATGGGAGTATGTAGTTCCGATTCTAAATAGGAAAGTAATCTTAGGTTTAGACAAGAGCTTATCCATCAACAACTGATAGGAGAAATCATGTGCGATAATTATGAACATTTTTCTGATGCCCCTAATCATTTATCCCGATTATCTATAGAAGCCCCTGAATTAACCTTGCATAGTGAAGTTTCCAGCGCAAGAGATGGTGTGCCTTATCGCCCTATCCTAGAAATTAGGCAAGATCTAAGAGATAACTTGAGACAGGAAATTGCAGAGCATATCCAACGGAATTGGGAAGAAGATATTTTAATGAACGATGCTTTTGGTGAGGAGTTTTCCCTAAACAAATTGCTCATTTTTCAAGATGGTAATTCTTCACAAGTAGCTGAAAGTGAAAATTAAACTATAGTTCTTCCTACTGGTACTCAAGATGAATTAGTTAATAAACATGAGCCACCATACCAAGGAAAAAAACCCGAGTAACTTTCGCTACCTATCTGCTTCACATTTCCCAAACTTCTTGTTACCTCCAGAGAGGCATATAGAAGAAAGCAATGATGCATCTCACATTCCTACTATACAATTGACATCCTTGGATATGAAGTAGAAAGAAACTTGTCTGAAGCCTCCCCAAAAGGAAAACTACCTATTCCCCATGGAGAAGGTTCTAGTAAACAAGCCGATCATTCTAATATCATTTCTCCCCTTACCACTAATATTGACAAAGTTTTTAGAGATTTTTGGACTGTGGGGGAAACAATTAAGTAACTAATTTCAACACTCCCAAAGGAGACGAAGAGAGAGTCCAAAGAATCAAGTAGAGAAATAAGAGAGATTTTGGTTGAAAGAATTGTCATTCCAATAGACAAGGGGCCTCTAAGTTTCACTGTTATACCTGAAATAAGTAGGAAAATACTATTTCCCCGTACCCGAGGTAACACATATACCTCTTTAGTACCTACCTGTGATGTTCAAATCATTTCATCATCCATTAACCAACGTAGGTATACCTGTTGTGATAAGGTGATTATTGACAATCGTGATTTTAATCACATTTCAAGACAATCGAGAAATATTTGGATGGGACCGCTAACAATAGAAGGATTTGAAGGTAATATGTATTTATTATCTATTGAATATGGTTGCAAATTCAAAATTACTATAAATCAAATTTATTTAAGGGACTATGTCCCGAGCATGACTTAGCATATAATATTTTCACCACCTTTTAGAGTAGGTAGGATTGAATAAGCTCTATGAGCAGTAGGTGAGTCTTTTTATTGATGCATGAATCTTCTAGTTATTGAGTTGGGTCTGTTTTTAGTTCATTTACTGTATTTAAATTGATTAGAGTAGAATTTACTTTTCAGCATTATTTCTGTTAGTTTTTCACATATATTTTTCCCATACATGCTGCTTTGGTATTTCTTGCTTCCATGTGCGTAGAAACACATAATACCCGGAGAGGAAGCATAAATATTGAGAGATAGATTATTTGTTGCTGATTGTGTCGTGGACCACAAATTTATGAGGTTCTCAAGCACTCTCTTCATTAGAGAGCTTGTCCCAGTTGGAGCCAGATCTCATCACATATACATTTGTCGCTGGGATATCATGATGCAACATACAAATCTATCCATTTATTTTTTACAAGCTATTCATTCACATGGGGTTTTAGCATGGTTCATTACAGCCTCAGCCATTTCAAAGCCTTGTTCAATAGAGTTTCCTTTCCAGGACTGAGATTCATTAGTCCATTGAGATGCTTTCAGTGATGACCTAATCCATTTGAGCAGAGTATCATAAGCATATATGGTATGCACAATTACAGAGGGGCTTATTAGATGGAGACAAGTATATATGGTGAGATCAAGTATATGTTTCCTTGGTTTGTTTTTTGCTCTGTGATGTATATTAAACAACTAGGCTTGTCTTGTTAGGATGATCATGGTGACCTGTGCTTATATATATACTAATGCTTAAACTTGTGCTAAGACTGATCAAAGGACTTAATGTCGAAGACTGTTGCTGATGCCATGCTTTAAACAAGTGATTAAACCTTAGTATTGTGTTGGTTCCATGGTCATTTGTCCCCGTCCATCCAGTTCATCCATGATTTATCCTCATCCCATGACTTTGGTTTGATTGAGACCTATGAGATTGAAGATCACTTTCCCCACTTTGACCCATATGCATTATGGATCCCATGTCTTCTGTGTCTTGGATCTGAGTTATCTCAAAGAATGTTAGCTAAAACTTGAAGCAATGTGTCTACCATCATTACATGCGTTATGTGCTATGCATTGTATCTGTTGAAATGCAAATCCTTCAAATAAATGCAAACTATGTCTTTAGACACAACTCAATAAGGGCTATACAATGAAATTGTGAAAGGCCTAAAAAGTAGTGGATAAATGAATGCTAAATCTAAAGACAACTGGCCACTATTGAAATGTAATGATTAATTCCTCACAGAGCCTGCGGGTTTTGATGTGTGATGGGGCAAGGGACCACTAATTCACAATGTCCCCTAGGATCTCTTCATTATATTTCTTGTGTACTCAACACTAGAGTCCTAGTAAAGATCCCCACAGATCTTGTTTCTTAACTTGGATGTGTGTTGTATACATAATAGAGTTGAATGGGATTTTTCAGAACATCGCATCCATTTGTGAGATACCACCATCCCCTAATGTCCATCTGTCATGTATATATCTCTGTGGTCACATGTAATTGTCATCATTCTGAGAGATCATATGGTCAAAGTCAGCTATAAGTCATCTCCCTTTTCCTTAGCCTTGTTTTCCATCCTCACCCAGCATTAACACACTGTTTAAACTTTGTAAGCATGACATGCACAAGAGACTTCCAGAAGTTTCTAAGATCTTTCAAAGGCACATGTATATATTACTTATTATTATCATTATTATTGTCCCCAAGATTATGAATAACATGATTTAAGTTGGGGTTTTGATATACACCATTGGAGCATTTCTTACCTTGGATGCATGCAGGATCATATTGGTACAATATCTCACCTATAGTTTGGGTACTTTGACCTGGCCAACCCAGTTGACCATGTATGTTTGGATTAATAATCCTTCTTTGTCCAATATAGTCTATTTTGTCATGATATTGCCTAGATTATGAGTTAATTTATCACCTTACTGGAGTTTTGGTTCCACCATGAATATTGGTGCCACTGGTGGCATTTGTTCCATTGGTGCCACTGATGTTATTGGTGCCACTAGTGCCACTGGTGCCATATGTTCCATTGGTACCACCGGTGCCAATCCATACATTATAGGATCCCACTCTGAGTGCCACCAGAATCCTCCATCAGTTGGTTGTGGTGAATAAGCAGTTATGCTGAATCAACCTCCATTTACAATTAGTTAGCCTAGAGCCAGTTATGCATGCATGAAGGGAGAGTGGTGCCTTTTTCCACCTACCTCATAAGTTAATTGATTTAGACATCTGGTGTTAGAATAGTGAGCCTCTAGCAGTGATTTAGACACACTGACTTAGCTATTTAGTCATATTTAGATAGTTATTCAGTCAGCTTGAGCTGGTAGATTCGAATCCTATCCATGGCATTCAAATTCTATTTATTTTATAATCATTGTATTATTGATGAATGAATGAAGATTAATGTTTTGATTATCTGAGCAATTCTTGTCCGATTTATCTGAAATTTGTGGCATGAATTTCCTGTTCAATGTACATTCTCTTTGATTATTCCACTGCATAATTCCCTTCTTACAAATTTCATATTTTCCTGTAGATCAATGGTTCACAAATTTTACATGGTATCAGAGCCTTGTTTAGGCTAGAAGCAAGTCTTGTCTGATCTTCATTATGCACCAGAAGCAACTGAGTTTCCATGTAAATTCTGCAATCTTTGCCTTGCTAACTCTGGATTAATCCAGAGAAGTCTCTACAGGTGCGAGAGACTCTGAGAAAGTTCACATGTCGAGGTGGAAAGGATTATACTGACATATGATTGCGAATTGAATTGGTTTTGCAATGTTATTTGCAGGTATCTACGTAGCTTCTTGAGGAATTGACTGATCAACATACAAAAAGATGGATTGTTCAGCTCTCGTACCCCGGATCCTTACACCATTCAACTATGTTGATTGGAGGGAATATATGCAGGTATCCTTGCGCAAGATTGGCCTATTTAGGATGACAATGGGCAGAGAAACTAAGCCCCAACAACATGTTGAAAAGAACAAGTTTTTGAATCGGTTTGGTGAAGCCTTCGACTTCATGCGCACTAACATCTCTTGGGATATTTTGTTCCACCTTGAGGGTGTAAGGATTCCGAAGGAAGCTTGGGATAAGCTTGAATATTTGTTTGTCAAACAGGACGAGCTTCGAGGGAATGTATTGGAGAATGAGCTCATTGCACTACAACCCAACAGTTTCAAATCTATTCAACAATTATTTACAAAATACAATTCACTAGTACTGCAATGAAAACAATGTGGAATGGAGAGGAAAGATGAGCATCTAGTTCTATCAGTCCCAAGCAAGCTTGGATCATAATACTCAGTCTTGATCTCTACATTCCATTCCGAAAGAGCTTCCATCCCTAATTGGAAGATGCCTTCTCTAGATGCTTTTGCCGAGTCCTTAATACAAGAGCAAGATAAATTGGTTCAAATGGGAGTGATTCATACCTCCAAGAATCAAGCACTCTTAGTGATAGACTCAAACAGTGCACATGCAAGAGGGAAGCACAAAGGGAAGAAGACCAAAAACACTAATTCAAAGCCAAAGGAGAATCAAGAATCTTTCGATGGAGCCTCAGGTTCCAAGAAAAAGAAGAAATTCAAGAAGACTAGATGTCCCTACTATATGAGAGGCTCTCATCCAGAGATCCAGTGCATGAAGAAGACCATCGACTAGCTCTCAACACTCCTTGAATAGAACAATATTGCCCTTCCACAAGGAGCAAAGAAGTCTAATGTTGGTCAATCGACATAAGATCATGAGAGGTGCCATGCCTTGAAGGCAAGCCTCACTCATTCGAAGGATTATTTGATAGATTCTGGAGCATCCAACCACATGGTTGCCTACATGGAATCCTTCACCACTCTCAATCTCTCAGGAGGACCTAGTATTCATATGGGTGATGACTCTCAAATCCCAACAATAGGAAGAGGTTTTATTAAAATCCAGCATGGAGTGTTACAATTGATTTTACCCCACATGGTGGATCACACCTCTATGGCCTTCCCTATCCCTCTGCAGACTCTTTAGACCCCATGGACCATTTTTTTACCTTTGATGTTTCCAAGATCATCCTAAAAACATGCAATAATTTCCATACGCAACTTTTAATCTCTTTCTCGNGCGTACATCAGGATGTGTGCAAAAGGCCAAATGATTTTGGAGTTTTCCTTGATGTGGATCCGAGTCACTTGTCTCTTGGCCTTCCATATGCCTTGAGATTGCTTGGATTCGACCTTCCATTACCCCATTGAAGAGCTATATAAGGAACCCTTTGAATACATTGAAGGAGGAGGAATTGAAGAGCAAGAAAACTATAGTCCATTCTTGCCGGATCTTATACTTGAGTCTACATCCCTTTGTCCTTTGGAGCAATTTGTGTTCTTTCCAAGCCTGCCTTTTGCTTGTGAGCTTGCTATCGAGAGATGGATGATTGAAGTGGTGGAGGCCCAAGTGGGGGAGTCAGTTTCTCCAATTCGTAGACGTGCTGACAGAGGTTGTCACTATTGTAATCTTTGTTTTATATCAATAGAAATATCTTTTCCAGTCCAATAATGTGTATTTAAATGAGTATTTGATCCATGGATGCTTTTAAATGCTTATATGTTATTGACTATATATGCTAGAGTAGGTCTAAGACAATTATATATAGCATGCTTGTCTTGTTTGCTGAATTTTGAGGAAGCAAATTGCTAATACAAGTGAGAGTGGAAAAGCTCAACGGGGATCTACATCAACCGTCCGGAATAAGGTACGAATCGAGATCCTTTAGTGTTAGATGTCTGGTTTCTCTTGCATATAGGGAAGGATTTATTTTTGGAGTTAATCTGTCTATTGTGGTACCCCAAGCCATAGGAATTTCTCTCCGTAACAGAATTGGCGACTCCGCTGGGGAGTTCCTAGTCATTTTTCCTTTGGGAGTTTTTATCGGCATTCAATGTTCTTGAATTGCTCTGATTTCTCTGTTTCTGAGTTGGGTATGGGGGCATGTTTTCCTGGCAGTGTCTGATAGGAGTAAATTTTGTCTCAGCTTATCTATTTGCCTTCATTTTTATCTCTTTTTCTTCTTGTATGCAAGTTTTTGCCTCACAGTCACGTGTACACGCGGTTTTGACTGAGATATCCGTGTATATACGCGGGTTTTCTGCACACAGTCATGTATGCCCTGAGTTTTACATTTTAGAGGAAGATTGAGTGTTGCTGGGTGAGTTTTGATGATTGTTGAGTCTCCTTAGATGCTTCTAGAGTCTGTATACACCTTTGTTTCTGACCAGAGACGCTTTTTAGGGTAATTTTTTATTTTTATTTTAAAGAATGTTCTTGTCATTGCTTTTTCAATTTTTTGTTTTGGGATTAGTGCATTAGGTCTCTTTTACCTTAGTGCTTTGCGTGGGTGCTGTTTGATAGTGCTTGCAGAGTCTGGGGCTGTTAGAGTCATTCTTTTGCTTTATTATCTCATTTTTATTCAAAAAATCCAAAAATGTTTTCTTTTTTGCATCATTATGCATCATTGCATTTTGCATGGTACTTGCACTAGGTTTGCTTAGAGAAGTATTAGTCAGGCTTTCATATAGGAATGATTGCATTTTTCATTTGAAGAAAATTTTGCATTTCACGTAGTAGCATGCCCTGTTTTTCATTCGACACAATGCATTTGCAATGATTGTTAGGTGTGCATTTTACTTCATATTGCGTCACAACACCATTGGTTGCATGATCATCTACCTTTTTGAGTAATAAGCCAAATAAAATCAATGCTTAACTAAAATGGATTACACTATTTTCTTTTATAGGGTACACCAACAAGATTAGGTTTTAGGGTCTTGGAATAGTTCATTGTGAGTAAATTCTCCAAGACCACTAAACAACAACATGTAAGTGTCTGTCCAGGTGAGAGTGTGAAATTCCTTGGTATAATTAGTGTTTCTTAGGATCCTCCTCTTACAAGGGAGTTAAGCATGAGGCAGTGTGAGTGGTTAATGATTGGGATGACCCCTGGTCATAACTAAGTAGCACAAGAGATATTTCCAGGATTGTATTTGTATCTGGGGGCTCTTTCGAGAGTTTCAGGCTTTGCTACCCTGCCCATACGATCAATCCCGCCTGTGACTGTCCACCTGAGCATTGATTATATGAGATGAGCTTAGTTTCCTTACCTAGGTTATTGAGGGGGTACTTCGCAAGGGTTATTCTGCAGGTGTCCTGGCTAGGTTGGGGTTGGACAGCACAGTCGCTATATGCATTGAAGCTGAGGGGCACAATAATTGGTTACGAACCTCCGCTTGTTGTGTATGGGAGTCTCAAGCCTCTCCTAGGCGAGACATACTTGCTTCATTCGGGAGCTCACATATCCTACCCTTGTTTGCTTGTGATTGGATTTAGATTATATAGGTGTATGCTCTGTGCACGCTAGCTTGCTTAGGGTTTGTGTAATTAGAAGAGAATTTTTCATTTTTTGAGTCATTGTGGATTCGGGTGCGGCACTTCGCCGTTCTCGTCGTTTAGCAGGACTTCCACCTTCTACATCTCCTCCTCCTTTGGGAGAGAGAAAGAGACAGTCCAGGTGGACTACTTCTCACATTGATTCACACACGATGGGAGGTCATGAAGATGAAATTCCTGAGTTGAATTCTCCACCTCATGAGGTTCGGGAAGAAGATCCTACTCCTACATATGATCCTTCACCTGATATACCTACACACTATGGGTATGATCCCTCATTCACAGGTCACCGGTATTGGTTTTCGGGCGATGAGACTCACCATGAACCTGCGAGCACTAGTTCTGTTAGTTATGGCATGTCTGGTATCCCTACACATGATTCAACACAACATTCTGGGTCGGAATTTGAACCTAACACTACGCCTGGGGGCACTCCTATTCCTTTCCATGTGGAGAGATTTGGGAACACGAGTCAGATTGCACCCTCCATCCCGGCGGTGGAGGCTACATCACATGTTTGTCCTGGACCTGGTGTTAGTAGTCCTATTCGGATACCAGAACCAAGATGAGTGACTATAGGGAATACCACTTACATCACTTCACATGTCTCTTCGTCCTCTATTCCTAGTTCTTCGAATGTTATTCCTCCCCCTCATTCACATGGTCCTTCGGGCCGGAATGTTGCTACTAGTCATGTTCATATTGGTGCTACTCACGTAGTCGTGTCTCAAAGTCAAGTACCTCCTGTTGTCTCAGGAGGAAATATTCCTACTTCTGGAACGTCCTATGGTCTATCACAGGGAGTTCCCCATATTTCTACTTATGGAGTTTCTCATGGGACATCTTATGGAGATTCTCATGGAGAATATTATGGATCATAGTATGGACAAAGTTATTCACCTTATGGGTACGGGTATCAACAACCCGCTTACTCCCTGAATTATGGCTTTGTAGCTCCAAATAGTCAAGGTACACCACATTATGGTGCTTCCATGCCACCCTACATGGGTCAAACGGGAGGAGGATACTATGGCCATGGCCATGGTGGTTACGGTAATCAGTCTTATGTGAACCAAAACTATCAAGAAGCGTGGCATCGACCTGCTCAACCTAGGCTCCCTTTCCACGCAACGTTAAATTTACCTGACTTGTCGAGACTAATGAACGATCCGGTATCTCATGACCCAGCTTGATCGGCTGTCCCTACCAAGCTTCCCTCGGACATTCCCAAGTTCGAGGGTGAACCCGGAGAAGATCCTAGTGAACATGTTACTACATTTCACCTTTGGTGCTCTTCTAATTCCTTACATGATGATTCAATCCGTTTAAGGCTGTTTCAATGCACCCTCACCGAGCCTGCAGAGAAATGGTACATAGAGTTACCTAGGGGGGCATTCATTTTGTTCGATGACCTAGCTATGAATTTTGTCAATCACTTCCAACTACTAGTGCATTACAACATTGGTACATAACTCTTGTTGACATTTCGGCAAGACAAAGCCACTCATATCTCGGACCATATCCAAGAGTGGCGTAGACGGAAGAGATTGACTAAAGCCTTCATACCGCCGGAGTTTCTCCTCGAGTGGTTCCTTAAATTGTTACTGCCTTATATAGAGAAGGATGTTTCTACGTCTGGAGTTCAGAACGAGGAACAAGCCATTTTTAGGGCGCAGGAATTGGATTTGATTTATGCTCAATCCATATTGTTATATGAGATCATTCCTAATGCTCCGCGTTCTAGTTTCGACCCTAAGGTTAAACCTGGACCACATGCCGATGGCATTGTTGGTTGTACGAGTACCAAACCTGTGGATTCAGTTGTGAAACGGGTGAGTCAATTATCTATCAACCAATCTACCTCGGGATAAGCCACAGCTTCATCTCAACCCACCCAAACGGCGAATGTGCTTACGGTGCAATCGTCGGACCAGAAGGGTAACCAGCAACCTGGAAGGAATAAGAAAAAGGGTAAAAACAATCGTAAGGGTGGGAATAGGAATGAAAATGCCAATTTTAATGATAAGAACACCCGCAATGCTGGGGGGGACAAGCAGTCTAAATGTAAGGTTAAGTTTCCTTGCAAATTGTGTAAGGATGACCACCTCACTTACTTGTGCCCTCGTATGGAAGACGCCTCGAGGTTCATAGCACAGGGCCCAACTATGCTGACCAACCCTTTACCCCATAATCAAAACATGAACTCGAGGACCCATGATCAGTCTGGTGGAGATAAAGATCCACCAGAAGCTACTAGTGGTCATGGTTGCATCAATATGGTGCGTGCTACTAAGGTTGTGACTCATGTAAAGGACTATGGTTCATCACAACCAGACCTTGGAAAGGAACCTGATCCACCGAGGAGTCCTTTGCGTATTGAAAACCCTGTGGATAAACCTGAATTCGCACCTCACATGATTGCCTTGATAGTGTTTTTCCATCAGATGAAGCTATTATTGAGGACATGTCTAGGGTTGAGCCACCTTGGGAAGAGTTACATCATAGATCTTATTTTCTTCCTGAGCTTGACCGTTTGGAGTGTGAAGACTTTAGGGAGATTATTAGTGAGAGAATTGTTAGTCCTATTGTTCCATTGAGCACTTATGGTCCGATTGCTGATGGAAACATGGCGAATATATCTCCTACCATCCCTATCAATATCTCTCACGATCCTGGCAAGATTGAGAATGCCTATATTGGGGCAGAATGTTCCCATGCTGAGATTCAAGAGTATACTGAGATGTTCAAAGAGTTTTGTGATGTCTTTGCTTGGTCATATGAGGAAATGCTAGGTATCGACCCTCATATTGTTGAACATGAAATTAAAACTTATCCCAATGCTAAGCCTGTTCGACAACGCTTGCGTGCTGTGAATCCTAGAAAAGCACCCACGATTAAGGCTGAGATAGAAAAGCTGTTAAATGCTAGTTTTATCTATCCTATTCCCTTGACGGAGTGGGTTTCAAACCCCGTTTTGGTTGATAAGAAGCAGGGAGCGATCCGTATATGCACTGATTTCCATGACTTGAATCGTGCCTGTCCTAAGGATAGTTTTCCCACACCATTTATTGATCAAAATTTGGATGAGTGTGTGGGAAGCGATGTATTTTCCCTTATGGACAGCTTTTTCGAATACAATCAGATCCAGATCAAACCCGAGGACCAACATAAAACTGCATTTATTTGTCCTTGGGGTACCTTTGCATATCGGAAGATACCTTTCGGCCTTAAAAACGCCGGAGCACATTTCAATGGGCTATGACCTTGATCTTCCATGATCTCAAATCGATTATTGAAGTCTTTTTGGATGACCGCACTGCTCATTCTCGTTAGAGGATGCGTCATTCCTACCATTTGAGATTAGTGTTCAAAAGATTCCGCCATTACTTGGTTCGGTTAAATCCTCATAAATGCATCTTTTGCATGAAGTTTGGTCGCTTTTTAGGGTTCATTGTCTCCAAGGAGGGTATAAGAGTTGATCCCTTAAAGGTTGAGGCAATACTATAATTGTCTCCCCCGAGAAACATTAGACATCTTCAATGTTTGCAAGGCATGACAAATTTCTTGCGGATATTCATGGTTAACTTTGCCATTTTGACTAAAGGATTTATGCGTCTTTTGAAGAAGGACACTACCTTTTGCTGGGAAGAGCGAGCCCATGAATCCTTTGATGCACTTAAACGAGCCTTAGCATCGGCCCCCGTGATTAGTCCACTCGACTATAGCCGTGACTTCTTGCTTTATGTGGCCACGTCCATGGAGACGATTGGTATGGTTTTGGTTTAGGAGGATGAGGAGCTCCATGATCATGTCGTATATTATCTGAGCCAAAACCTTGCAGATGCGGACATTCGTTATTCCCATGTAGAGAAACTTGCCTTAGCTACCGTTCATGTGGTTCAAAGATTGAGACACTACATTCTCCTTCGCCAGACCTTGGTGGTAGCTCATGTCAATCCATTTCAGTTCGTCCTCACTAGAAGGATGCTCGGGGGAAAGTATAATAAGTGGATTGTCATCTTGCAAGAATTCGATCTCGAGTTTGTTTCGGTAAAATCGAAAAAATTGTTGATTTTCGTGGAGCTTATATCTGATTTCCCAAGTGAGGAGGAGGAGGAAGTTTGTGAAGATACGTTTGTAGATGAGCACATTTTCCTGATCTCAACTTTGGATCCATGGTATGGGGATATCATTATATATTTACAAACATTGAAGGTCCCTACTCACCTTTCACGGGATGAACAACGACGGTTATGTCATGTATCCAAGAACTACCTTATAGTGGATAACACATTGTACCGCTGTGGGGTAGATTCTATTTTACGTCATTGTTTAACTCATGAGGAGGATAAGCTTGTGCTGAATGATTGCCACGGAGGGGCATGTGGTGGTCATTTATCTGGGCTTTCTACATCCCAAAAAATATTGAGAGCAGGTTATTTCTAGCTGTCGATCTTTAAAGATTGTGTCAATGCGATCAAGAAGTGCCACCCTTGCCAGGTGTTTGCACACAATATGCACTCACATCCTGCCCTGTTACATCCGATTATCACCGCTGGTCCCTTCACTAAGTGGGGGCTTGATTTTATGGATTGCAACCCAGCTTTAGCTGGGGGGCATCATCATATTATAGTGGCTGTTAACTGTTTCACGAAATGGGGTGAGGCTATGCCCACGGTTAAATCTGACGGTGAGATAGCCATGCATCTCGTATTCAACCAGATCATTACTTGGTTCAGTATTCCAAAGGAGCTTGTCACTGACCATGGTAGGAACTTTCAGAATCAAATGATGGAAGAGTTAGCCTCGAAGTTAGGGTATAAGCAGGAGCATTCCTCTTCTTACTACCCTCAAGCGAATGGACAGGTTGAAGCAGTGCACAAATCACTTAAGTCCATTCTCCAATGAACCATCGCACAAAGAAAGACCAATTGGCATATCATGCTATATCCTACTTTGTGGGCTTATAGAACCACGGTTAAGACTGCCACCAGTTTTTCTCCATATCAGCTTGTACATGGAGTGGAGTCTGTCTTGCTGGTTGAATGCGAATCCCTTCATTGAAGCTAGCCATAGAGCTTTTACCAGACACTTCCCCATTGGAGGAACGTTTGGTCCACTTAGAGCAGCTTGATGAGCAGCGCCGAGATGCCTTAGTGGCTCTAGAAGTAAATAAGTGTCGTGTTAAGGTCCAGTATGATAAATCTGTACGTCCGAGGAAGTTTAGTGAAGGAGATTTGGTCCTTTTGTGGGATCAAGCTAAAGAACCATTGGGGGCAGGAAAGTTTAATCCCATGTGGCATGGTCCTTACGTTGTCAAAAATGTGTTAGAGAATGGCGCCTATGAGCTAGTAGATTATGAGGGGATAGCCTTGGCGGAGCCTAGAAATGGGCTCTATCTTAAAAATTACTATGCATGATCCTCATCCAGGGCTAATTATTGTATATTATTGTACAGTGTTTTGCATAGTTAGGTTTTTCTTATGGTGATCGGGTTTGTTGATTAGCTTCAGTTTCTTATGGAAGATGTCAATGGAGTCTTCCATTTATATAGGATTCGCTGATGGTGCTAGCCATCACACTCAACACTCAGCCTCTGTTGCTTGGGTGATTTATATTCCTACGGGTCAGGTATTGTCTTCAGGAGGCGTATGTTTAGGGCTCTCTTCAAACAATGTTGCTGAGTATAGTGCCGTTATCGAGCTTCTACAGGATGCCATTTCACATGGTGTTCTCTCTCTTGAGGTACATCTTGATTCGTAGTTAATAGTGTCACAGTTGAATGGCTTATATCATGTTAGGGATCCAACATTATTATGAATATTCTTACGTGTGAGATTGTTAGAACGAAAATTTGACAACATAACATACATACATGTTCCAAGAATTTATAATCAAGTTGCTCACTCATATGCTAACTATGTGTTAGATTGGCATTTGTTTCACAGACCATAAGCTCATCACAGACCATAAGCTCATCACAGACATACATTTTTACACATGTAAATAAATAAAACTGATCATCATAAAAAAATTCATTAAACATCCAAAATGTGACGTCATAATACAAAAATGGGGCTTTCGAGCCACCAAAATATAATACACGGTAGTACAAAAATGTGTCACTCCCAGGTATCTAAGCCTGGGGAGGAGGAGGGGGGTTTTGATTGTGGAAAGTCACCATGGCTCTAGCCAGCCGTCGAAACAACCGCACCCATGCTCGTGGTATACCCACCACCTGACGCTGCATGGCCTCAAGCAAGTCCTCGACTTGCGCCATGGGTACCTTATGTGTCAGCTGCACAAAGTTTGTGTGGATGCTTTGGAGCATCCGATCCACATCCACACCCATAATGTCATCTCCTCATCCCCTCCATCTATAACGAGGGAAACCGTTAGGCCGCTGTGGTCCTACATTTGCACACACATGACAGGATGTCACTATGTGTCGTCATGAAAAAACATGTCTTTTGAGTCTATATATCAAAAAACACAAAAAATTTAATAATTCAAAAAACTTAAAAAGAGGGTTGGGATTCATTACCAATGTCACCGTATGCTGATCCGAGTGGTAGGGGCATGTCGGGATCTCCCCGAAAATCTATCCCCGCATAGGGGTAATCATCGATGGCAACTTTCTGTCGCCACCACCATGGAAAGAAATCAGTTGGGTAAGGGTTAGACACCCTACCTCCGCCCAGTCTGTGCATCACATCTGCCCAACATCATTGGGCCAGATCTTGAACCCCGTGAGGAGGAACGTCAACTCTAGGGCTTAGCCCCGGAACACACTCGAAGAAGAATGTACTCAGTATACTGCCAAAACTGAAGTTTCGTACCCTTCCCATCTTGCAGTCGCTGAGCTGTTGCTTCTTGTTACTCAACAACACAGTACTCCAATCGTAAACTGTGAGTCTCATGCACTCCACTGCATAGAACAGCAATGGCCGTGAGGCCTGGTGGAGTGAGGCTAACCCTGCTATCCTGCTGAGTGCCAGTAGTATGGCCTTCAGGCCTAGTACCTGTATGGAGTTTGTTGGGATCTAATTCCCAACCTTCCCTGTGTCTGGAAAATAGTATACAACAATATACTCATCAATGGTGAGGCCACCTCCGGGCCCGCGAGAACGTAGGTTTGCCACTTCTCCCCGTCAAGACAATCCTGTAATGAAGTATGTCCTCCACCTCTATAGTAAGGGACATCCCGTCGATATGGAAAGACTCTGAGTCAGGATCCTAGTAGTTTACTAGCATATGCAGCAGTCTTGGTTTGGCCCTCAAGTCCCCAAGACACCAAAACTTGTATAGCCCACATGCACGAAGAGCTTGTTGAGCCATTAGATTGCCCCATACAGCTTCTTCTACATCCCCGTGTTCTCTCTCCCTCCATTCTAGAACCATCATACACATTTACATTAAGTTTTGGTCAATATTTGTCTTAAAAAACCTTAAATGCGGTCGCATACACGACTGTTTGCAAAACAACTACGTATGTACGCGACTTTGGGCCATTTTTCCGTGTATAGCCATCCCTATACGCGGAAAAATCCCCAATTTTCACGTGGGCTGAAGCAACTATCTTAGAATGGCCTAGAAATTGATTTTGACCATGGAAATTGAAAAAATTTACATGCAAATGGAAGAGCAAGGCATGGGAAGTTACCTGGAAAAAACGGTGTCGGATTTTGCGGGACGAAACTCCCGGAATTCGTGTTTGAAGTTCTAAGCTCAATTGGGTAAAAATTTCAAATGATATATAGTTTTTGAATTTTTTACTATTTATAGAAAAATTTTCAAATTTTTGAAATATTTTACCCCCTTTTCTATAGTTTTGAACCATTTCTGACCCTTTTGGACCGTTTTTTACTAATATGATGATGTAGGAGACCGTTTTGAGAGCCGTTTCGACCATTGTTTTGACCCGTTCATGCCAATTTCAGGTATGATGTTTAAACTGGAATATAGGTTAGATTTCACCTCCGTTTTCATTTTGCATGACCTTATGACCATTTCATTATAACCTTACGTACGAACCCATTCTATCCTGTCACAGAACCTTTTTGCTGTTTTAGAAGTGACATGATGTGAATGGTATAGTTTGACCTTACATGGGTGCCCTAGTTAGATCCTTGTTTGCATTTGGCGCCCATGCTGACAGTTTGTCCTTTAGGGTGTGGGAGTCCATTGTATAGTATCGCCATGTCATTTCGCAAGAGCCTCATACTCCTCTTGATCTTTTGCTGGCCTGTTTCCCCAGGGCTCCCTTATGTTAAGTTGTAATTGCATTATCATGAGCTTTGCCTGCCTCATTGAGCCTTATGCTGGCTTCCCTAACTTTGAGTATCAGCCATATAGCCTGAGCTTGTCTCACATCTAGCCACGCAGAGCCATTTTGTATATCCTTTGCAGCTTGATTCCCTATTTTTACCGGGAGGGGACTTTCCCTCGAGTTTCGCTATCCTACACGTGTGTCCTTACATTGAGCATAGGTATGTTCTGTTGCTTGGAACTAGTTTGTTTGTCCCTTGACACTCATCTCCTCCTAGTCTGTAACTATAAAGCACTTTTATTCTTTTTCAAGCTTTTCAAAATATTTGAAAAAGTCCAAAAAAAAATCAAAAAGCCAAAAAGCTAGACAAGAAAAGATGTTATCTTAGGCAGTAGTCGAGTCTTGTTGCCTTCGAACATAGCACTGTATATCACATCTGTTGGTTGGGTTAATAGTTTGACTTTAGGAGCTATACTCGTTTCTCTGAGTTTATCTCCACTGACTGGTTAAGCTTCCAGTCCCTATGGAGCCTCTGTCGATGCCTCCTGTGTCGCAGAGATGTCCCTGTTTTGTATATCGAGTTTATGCTGCCTACATTCAGTCACCATTCAACTTTATGCTCTTGTTTGAAGGAAGTTGAAACCTGAGTCGGCCATTCCTCAGTTATCTTGAATTTGCATGTCGACCATTCCTGGTACAGTTACTGGTTCATGCACATTATGATCGAGTCCTTCCACATTATACAGCTTTGTTGAGTACCTCGTGTTGGATGATGGGGGATGCCTTAATGCCCTCCTTCCAACGATTTTCATCCCATTGACTTCAGATCATTTATTTTGGGATAGGAATCTAGAGTCATTTTTGAGTGCCTTGAGACTTGCAGTCATGAGTGGCAGGTTCTCTCGCCATCGACAGTTTTTGGGAATACATCAATGTCCCCTAATTGATGGATTCTCTCAAGTGTTCGACCTTAACACATTTATTCACACTTGTTAGTTTGCACTCTAGTACCTTGATTCCCATTTTCATTATCGGTGGGTGATCTCGCGTCTGTTAATGGTATACATCAATGACTGGTAATTAGACGATGGACTACTATGTTCGACCTCGACACCTCTATTCACATAGTAGGACATGTACTCATAGCGGTTTGTGTAGAAGACCTTCCAGACTGGTGGCATCTCATATCTGCTATCTCCTTGATCGTGCCAGTGCTCATGAGATTTAAGCTCTCGTGACTTGATTTCAGTATATGTCAGATATTTCTAGCCATCATGGATATCATGATCTTGCGTATATCTTCATCATGGAGATTCTGAGCTATCTATATTGTACGTGGCGATGACCACACATGTCATATTTTGTATCATGCCTATTCATGGCCATTGTACTCTTATGTATCCGGGACTGCTACATCTACTTGCAGTTATGTGCAGAGTTTGATCATTGTATTGTACTGATTGGATGGCTGGTTCTTCCACTGGGTTCTTTATCACTCCACTTCTGGGATGGACTTATAATGTATTTCAGCCATTGTATGACCCCTCTGACCTCACACATTAGGGGGCATCTGTTACAGCTGATTTTACCCCACATGGTGGATCACACCTTTATGGCCTTCCCTGTCCCTCTGCAGACTCTTTAGACCCGATGGACCATTTTTGTACCTTTGATGTTTCCAATATCATCCCTAAAAACATGGAATGATTGCCATATGTGACTTTTAATCCCTTTCTCGCATATATACGTGGATTTGAACCTTAAACCCGCGTACATCGGGATGTGTGCAAAAGGCCAAATGATTTTGGAGTTTTCCTTGATGTGGATCCGAGTCACTGGTATCTTGGCCTTCCATTTTCCTTGAGATCACTCGGATTCGGCCTTCCATTACCCCATTGAAGAGCTATATAAGGAACCCTTTGGATACATTGAAGGGGGAGGATATGAAGAGCAAGAAAACTATAGTTCATTGTTGCCTGAGCTTATACTTGAGTCTGCATCCCTTTGTCCCTTGGAGCACTTTGTGTTCGTCCCAAGCTTGCCTTTTGCTTGTGAGCTTGCTATCGAGAGATGGAGGATTGAAGTGGTGGAGGCCCAAGTGGGGGACTCAGTTTCTACGATTCGCAGATGTGCTGATAGAGGTTGTCACTATTGTAATCTCTGTTTTATATCAATAGAAATATCTTTTCCTGTCCAATAATGTGTATTTAAATGAGTATTTGATCCATGGATGCTTTTAAATGCTTATATGTTATTGATTATATATGATAGAGTAGGTCTAACACAATTATATATAGCATGCTTGTCTTGTTTGCTGAATGTTGAGAAAGCAAATTGCTAATACAAGCGAGAGTGGAAAAGCTCAACGGGGATCTACATCAATCGTCCGGAATAAGGTACGAATCGAGATCCTTTAGTGTTAGATGTTTGGTTTCTCTTGCATATAGGGAAGGGTTTATTTCTGGAGTTAATCTGTTTGTTGTGGTACCCCAAGCCATAGGAATTTCTCTTCGTAACATGGAGAGTTCAAGAATGTACTCTATGTGCCCTCTCTTGCAACAAATTTGTTATATGTTTATCTAATGACACATACTGGCTCGCCAAAGCAAGTTGTATTTGGTGCCGACTCAGTGAAGATCTCAGATATCTCAACTGGGAATATTATAGCAAAGGATGTTGCAAACCATGCCTCAAAGGCATATGAATTCTCACACTTTCTGCCATACTTAGCTCCAGCACAATCCCAACAGCCATTCGAAAGGGATGGTACAAAATCTCTTTCATCTCCATTTGAAGATAATGATATGTTGTCTAAATTTTTAGTTTTAGAAGACGAGGAAAAATATCGGCATGATATTGATATTGAGATTATACCTCAAGATGATCTAGATCTAGATCCAGCTCCTATTATGAATTAGAAGCCTAAATGGGCCCAAAATCTCATTGAAGCAATTGAGAATGGTGTTGAGAATCCAGATGATAGAAGAAGAATGAGGTCCCAGTATCAGAATGAACACATTGCACTCTCTCACACAACTTTGCTACATACATAGTGGTGCAAAAAATTCCATAGAGATGCTACTTGATGAAAGCGAATGATCCACAATTTGGCCCACTAATGAACAAAATTGATCATTCCATTCCTCCTCCAGAAATAACAGACAAAAGCAACATTCAGCAGATCAAAAGAAGATGTAAAGGTTCAGATGCACAGTCCCAAGATGCTGATGCAGAAAAGAACCATGATTCTGCATGGCTGCACCACAAAGTTGCAAATTGCAGCAATTTTTTCACAAGTTTTTGTTCAAAGAGGAAATTTTTCTCTTAAGTAGTATAGTTTGTTTCCTGATTCCTGCTTATTTTGAGGTGGGGGGTTCCCATGAGGTTTTCCCCATTTTCCTTATTTTATTAATCAATTTATTTTATGTCATTTAGATTGTATGGGTGACTTTTAGGCCTAGTTTCCAGGGCCCAAGTTGTCCAAAGTTAGGATTAAGGGGGGGTGTTGGGTTAATAATCCTCCTTTGTCCAATATAGTCTATTTTGTCATATTGCCTAGCTTAGGAGGTCATTTATCATCTTATTGGAGTTTTGGTGCCACCATGAATATTGGTGCCATTGGTGCCACCAATGCCACTGGTGCCATTGGTGCCACCGATGCCATTGGTGCCACAGGTGCCATTAGTTCCACCAGTGCCAATCCCTACATTATAGGATCCCACTCCGAGTGCCACCAACAACCTCCATTAATTGGTTGTGGTAGTGTTGAGGCCTGGGAAATCACAGGCGACAATAGCAAGGGATTCTCCCCAGTAAATGTTCCCAACTAGCCCGTTACTGTTTGGTATGGGGAATCCATTTGGTTTGCGGTCCGACTACCGTAGGTCAAGTAACCAAAATAAAGGGTTTTACTGGTTACAGCCCGGTCCACCGTGTATCTTTTTTAGTTTTTTAGTTTTAAGTATGAGATGCAAATGCCTATCTAAAATGCAGATTGATAGAGAATACGAGGAGCGGTCACAATGTGATGCGTAGGTTCTTACCTCTCGTCTTAACTCTCTCGCATCTAAATCACACACGGCAAGAAAACTAAAACTAACTTAACAAAACTGTCCCTAGGGAGCGAGATTATCATTTAATGAGTGATGTATTACTGTTCATGCATTAAGAAAAATCATAGGTAGTTGTTCTTTATTTCAAAACACATAAACATGAATAGATAGATGAACAACAAGATAGCTCATTGTTTATGAAAATCATTCATTACTCATAGTGGAAATTCCATAAAATAAACTAGAGAGCATTCATACAAGAACATAGGTTCAACAAGTTAGAACGATCTCACAGTTAATGGACAAAAGTTGAAAACGAAATAGTTCCCCTTCAACAACATCCATTGCACAACATTTGAACATTCCACCAAATCTTCCTCCAACAGGCAAAAATGTAATTATATATTGCAAAAGGAAATAGTTCTTCTTACAACATGTTCTCACAAGGCTAATTGGGAAAAAGTCCCTTTCTCCTATCTAATTCTCCTATACTTATACTACAAGCAAACTCTTGGGCTGCCCCTCGATGACCTTTGGGATCCTCAACCATTTAATCTCACAATTTTGTCCTTTTGTGAGTGCTCATGATTTAGACAATACGTTACATTTCACAAAAATTTAATAGCACTTTTATAATGAGAGGCCAGCTTGATCAGCGATAAACTTTTTCTGAGCCTTTACTGCTATCGAATCCACTGGTCCTGTTTTTATCTTGCGTCTCTATGCTTCAGCCTTTTCTTTCCTCGCTGCCTCTCTTCTGCTTTGACTTCTGATATATTTTGTTTGCAGTAGTCACCCTGTCATGAACATATCAGATTTCAGACCATCAAAGAAACACAAATTGCACTAATACATGCATTGTATAAAATGAACTATAAACAATGTTAATACATGAAAAGAAAATGATAAGGCAAAGAAAATCCTGCACACTGGGTCCGGAAAAATTCTAAGCCTGCTGTCCCACTAAAACCATAGTCCCAACAGAACAGATTCTTCATCTAAAACCAAACCGCAACTGAACTAACTAGAAACCGTGTGAAAGAAGCATGAATCTAGACAATGCAACCGCCACCTCTCAAACATCAAACCCCCAAACTGCACTCTTCACTTCATAAAAAACCTCGACTCAACCAACACCCATGGGAAAACTCCGCCATCCCATAAAATAGAGTAACAACACAACAAACGGCGGGAAAACCCTACCAACAGTCGGGAGCAAAAACACTAAGCATCGGATGATTAGTTCACTGAGAAGCCGCAACGGTGGGCAATGGACAGAGTATGGGCTCCGTGGCTAGATAAAATGCTGACAAAATAAACACTAGAGACAACAACATCAGACATCGGAAAAACTATAGCGTCGGATGGTTAGTTCACTACGGGGCCGCAACGATAGAGAACAATCAGGCTAAGGGATCCGTGACGAATAAAACAAATCAGTGAAAACCATAACAAACCATCGGCAAGCGGAATAGCTATAAGTCAGACAGTTAGCCTGCTAAGGAGCCGCAACGGCGGACGACGCAAATAGACTACAACTTTCGATCTAAGTCATAAACTGCTCCGATAGCGAAAAAAATAAAATGAAAAGCAATAAACCCGCGGAATCGGTAAAGATAGGGGCTTCTGTCAGAGTGCTTGCAATTTTCCATCCGAAACGATGACAACACAAAGAACCAATGCTTCGATGATAATGAAACAAAATGCCGATATTAAAATAAAACAAAACAGACAACAACGCGTCAGCGAAAAACAGGGCTTTAGATCGGGTCATTCATTAGTTAGTTTCCGCAATGGTAGTTGCGTAGATGACTACAGCCCCGATACAAACCTCAAATGAATTTCGATAGTGTTAAATAAAACATCGCAAATTAAACAGTTGATCAATAAACCAAGGAATCGGCGGAAATCAAAACTATCCATCAGGTCGTTCATTGTTCAGCTTCCGCAACGGCAGCTGCATAGAGAACAATGGCCGCAATTCACTGTTCAATAAACCTTCGATAGCAAAAATATTGATAAACCAAAACTTCAAGTTCAAGTCAACAACATCAACAGACAAAGATAGTTATTCAAACTTTCGAAAATGGCAAACAATTTACCCCATTCAACCTCAAACTCCAAATTTGTAGCACAAGACAATATAGTTCATCCATTCAAAACAAATTCAAGCAAGACAAAATTTAAAAGAAGGGTCCAAAATTTTTAGAAAATTTGGGAAATAGTTGCAGCTGCAACAATTGGCGACTACCTAGTGAACCCAAATCTCTGGACAATTTCTTCCTTAAGTAACAAATTGTTTAACAATAAAACCAACATGTTGAATTCTTCTAGATGTCTGGATTTCCCGAATGGCAAATGTATGTACTTTTAATCATTGATGATAGTCCAATTAGGAAAATGGAAACCAGGATTTCAAAATCAAGATAACTCTTTTGAGGCCAGGAATATGAGTTTCATTTATTACCTCTATCTTCAGGTAGCTTCCAGCTTGGACACCACAGGATCGTAACATATGGTAAACAGAAATATTCATTTGTTCCTCATTCCCATGCCATTTTGCACCTTTTGTGCTTTTGGACTTTTTTTGTCCATTTTTGAGTCCTCCTGCATGCCTTTCTTTCTGAATTTTTATTCAGGCTCCTCTATCCATAGTGTGCTTTTGTGTGAGAGATGTATTTGATTTTCAGCTCACGGACGAAGAAAAACTTTTGGCAATTTTGTACTCATATGTTTCGGTACTTTGTTTTGATACATATTGCTTTCTTAGGAGCTTTTGACTCTTATTTGCCTTTTTGGCTTTCAATTCTTGGCATGGGATCATTTATATATAATATACTATTTACCCTGCTTCCTTTCCATGGGTCTTTTGCTGTCACCCCCTAAGACACTTTAAATGTGATATGGATGGCACCCCAAAATAGTATTCCAGACCTTTTGATCATGATTTATTTTTCAAGGATTAAGTAGGACTTCAATGTGTGCATAGCCATTCAGGAAAAACTATTAAACTAGAAGAAATTATTTCAGATAAAACAATAGTACACAGTCTTATAATCAAGGATTTTAGTTAATCTAGAATTCTGATGCTCTCCGTGCAACCAAATGTTTGCTTCTTTTTATAAAAATCAATCAAAATCTAAACTAAAAACAAAAAGAAGTAAAGTAAAACAAAAATAAACAACCAAATCAATTTATTTATGTACAAGGTAATCAAGAAAAACAAAAATCAAGAAAAATAAAAATTTGAGAACTAAACCACTAACTGGCCAGTCCTATGCCCACCCCTATAAATATGGCAACTTGTAAGCTAAGGGGCTAGGCTTGGCTACAAATTGAAAAAAACCTAACCATTATAAAAAACTACATCTACTGGTCTTGAAAAAACTATATCTGAAACTGAAACTACTACTTTACAATCAATCTCATCAGCCCGTGAAAACCGAAGGAGATCAGGCTGGGTGTCTGATGTATTGCTAGCTTCTTTTGCTTGGTAGTTTCCCGGTTCTAGTTCAATTAGATAATTTCCCAACATAGAAATCACTGGTTCATTCTTACCCTCCAGCTGAGTAACATTGTGCTTCATATGGGGTTCTCTTAATACCTTTATTTGATTTGGACTTCCTTTATAAGGCAACCACAAATGCAACCAATCTGTTGCAAAATATCCATTTAGCTTTGCTGACCAATCCCAACTCAAAACAAGTCCATAAGACTCAGGTATGTCTGCTACTACAATATTGATGAACGGACATACCTTTTCATTTGAACATAATCGAATCAAAACATCCTCCATTTCCCCAATTACCTTCACATTTGTTCTGTCCAACTGAATAACCTGCCAGGTAGATGGTTTAGGCTGTCCATTTATCTTTTTGCAGACTGAAAGTGGCATAACATTAACTGATGCCCCTGAGTCTACTAAACAGTTATGCATGTTATGGTTGAAAATTTCAAAAGTTAATAGAAAAGGTGGGGTTTTGTATTTAGATTTACCTCCCACACTTGCTTCCCCAATTTCTTCTTCTCTGGGTTGATTGTCAGCGGGAAGCTTTTCTTCAGGTATTTCGAGTGCTTTTAACAATTTTTCTTTCTGCTGTGGCACATTACACATTTCAAACAACGTGATATTTGCCTTAGCCCTCTTAATATCTTCCACAATGTCATAGTCCATCTTATGCTCTTTGAGATTCTTTTTTACATCATTAGTCTTCTCTTCAATGGGCTTGACAAGCATGTTGATTTGCTTTGGATCTTGACTCGTAATGGTGAATTCAGGTATTTTATCAGCTGTGGTGCTTTTCTAAATTTTATTTACGTTCTCCTGAAGTCTCTTAATTTTCGAGATTACTGATCTGTCTTTACTTAACAAGCCTTGACTTCTTGTTGTCACATTTGTTTTTGCTATTTCTTCCTCTTCTGTATCAAAAAGTGAGACATAGTCCCATAAAACCATAGCATCATCCTCTTGTTTTTTCATGGATTTACTACCCTTTTCTTCCTCATTATCAGCTTCTGTTAATTTAGAGTCCAATAGCTTATTCATTACTAATGTCATCGAATTGATCCATTGATGGCAATTTTTTTTCTGAATGGAGCTGTTGATGAAAGGTGCAAAAGTTATCCATACCTACCTCTGTTAAGTTCATTGTTGCAGGACTGTGTGGAGGAGGTTTATGTTGGTTATTTTCTCCTCTCCTTTCATAGTAAGGCTTATAAGATTTCTGCACTTCCTTTTCCTTTTTCAAATCTATTATTCTGTTGGATATCTTTTGCATCATTTTCACCATCCCCTCGAAGTCATGCGATTGCTCATCCCTAGGCTCAAAATAATCTTCTATGCTCTCCTTTTTAGCTTCTACTCTCTCAGCTTCTTCATAATTTTATGATAACGTAGGCTTGACTTTCATCTTGGAAAACATGGCCAAGTCAGGCCCTAAAGCTGAAGTATAGTATTCGATCAGAACCTTATCAGACGCTTTATCAGTTGCAGAGAAATTCTTAAGATAAGAAGCAAACCTTTGGGTTAAACTATGCACTTTTTCTTTTCTCTCTTTCTTCAAAGCGCATAACCCTTTCATTAGAGCTGCATGAGTTTTCTGGGCTGCATACTTACTTCTAAATATTCTTTCAAACGTGTCCCAATCAGTGATTCAGTTTGCAGGCAGAGCAAAATACCATGAAGCTGCTGCTCCTTTCAGGATATGTGGAAATAATATGCAAACTACATCTTCATGTTCTCTCGCCCTTAGTCTTTCTATGGCCAAGTAAAAGCTTTGCAAATGATCATCTACTAAAGTCACACTAAAGTCTTTTCACTGGGGTCAAATTTAGGCAGCATTTTCTCAAAAGCCTGAGGTAAGTCATACAAAGGGGGTGCCAGGTTTAGAGGTGACCTAGCCCTCCAAGCAGGTGGTGGATTTGGTGGGTTGGGTGGCTGGTTTGCATTTACGCCTGCCATGAGTCTGGGTGGAGAGAGAGGTGGTGAATGAATAGGAGTATGAACAGGTGAACAGTAAGGTGTCTCTGGGCCCACTTGATTCAAAGGTTGAACAACTTCCTGTAAGGCTGTTTCTACAAGTTCTTCCAATTCTCCAACCATCACTGAGTCTTCCAATACAAGACGGTCTTTTTTCTTATACTCTCTTCTAAGTAAATCAGAGATAATCGGTAGTTCTCCAATAATTTTCACATATGCCCTAGTATGTCTTCTCAGATCATTAACTACTTTGTTGTTTACATAATACAAATGTTCTTTACCTTTCTCTTTAGGAATTGGATTGGGAAATGAACTGCTTTCACAATTATCACTGGTGGAGTAATTTCAAGGAAATGGGTTTCCTCGGCCATCCATGCACTGGAGGCCCTCCTTCTAGCGCCAAAAACTGTTGAGGCTTGGAAAATCGTAGGTGACAACATCAAGGGATTCTCCCCAGTAAACATTCCCAACTAGCCCGTTACTGTTTGGTATGGGGAATCCGTCCGGTTTACGGTTCGACTACCGTAGGTTAAGTAACCAAAATAAAGGGTTTTACCGGTTACAGCCCTGTCCACCGTGTATCTTTTTTAGTTTTTTAGTTTTAAGTATGAGATGCAAATTCCTATCTAAAATGCAGATTGATAGAGAATACGAGGAGCGGTCACAATATGATGCACAGGTTCTTACCTCTCGTCTTAACTCTCTCTCATCTAAATCACACATGGCAAGAAAACTAAAACTAACTTAACTAAACTGTCCCTAGGGAGCGAAATTATCATTTAATGAGTAATGTATTATTGTTCATGCATTAAGAAAAATCACAGGTAGCTGTTCTTTATTTCAAAACACATAAACATGAATAGATAGATGAACAACAAGATAGCTCATTGTTTATGAAAAACATTCATTAATCATAGTGGAAATTCCATAAAATAAACTAGAGAGCATTCATACAAGAACATAGGTTCAACAAGTTAGAACGATCTCACAGTTAATGGATAAAAGTTGAAAATGAAATAGTTCCCCTTCAACAACATCCATTGCACAACATTTGAACATTCCACCAAAGCTTCCTCCAATAGGCAAAATTGTAATTATATATTGCAAAAGGAAATAGTTCTTCTTACAAGATGTTCTCACAAGTCTAACTGGGAAAAAGTCCCTTTCTCCTATCTAATTCTCCTATACTTATACTACAAGCAAACTCTTGGGCTGCCCCTCAATGACCTTTGGGCTCCTCAACTGTTTGATCTCACAATTTTGTCCTTTTGTGAGTGCTCATGATTTAGACAATACGTTACATTTCATTAAAAGTTAATAGCACTTTTATAACGAGAGGCCAGCTTGATTAGTGATAAATATTTTTTGAGCCTCTGCTGCTATCGAGTCCGCTGGTCTTGTTTTTATCTTGCGTCTCTATGCTTCAACCTTTTCTTTCCTTGCTACCTCTCTTTTGCTTTGAATTCTAGATATATTTTGTTTGCAGTAGTCACCCTGTCATGAACATAGCAGATTTTAGACCATCAAAGTAACACAAACTGCACTAATACATGCATTCTATAAAATGAACTATAAACAATGTTAATACATGAAAATAAAATGATAAGGCAAAGAAAATCCTGCACGCTGGGTCCAGAAAACTTCTAAGCCTGCTGTCCCGCTAAAACCACAGTCCCAACAGAACATATTCTTCATCTAAAACCAAACCGTAATTGAAATAATAGAAACCCTACGAAAGAAGCATGAATCTAGACAATGCAACCGCCACCTCTCAAACACCAAACCCCCAAACTGCACTCTTCACTTCAGAAAAAACCTCGACTCAACCAGAACCCATGGGAAAACTCTGCCATCCCATAAAATAGAGTAACAGCACAACAAACAACGGGAAAACCCTACCAATAGTCGGGAGCAAAAAAACTAAGCATCGGATGACCAGTTCACTGAGAAGCCGCAACGACGAGCAACAGACAGAGTATGGGCTCCGCGGCCAGATAAAATGTTGTCGAAATAAACACTAGAGATAGCGGCATCAGACATCGAAACGACTATAGCATCGGATGGTTAGTTCGCTACAGGGCCACAATGATGGAGAATAATCAGGCTAAGGGATTTGCAGAAAATAAAACAAATTGGCGAAAACCATAACAAACCATCAGCGAGCGGAACAGCTATAAGTCGGACGGTTAGCCTACTAAGGAGCCGCAATGGCGGATGACACAAATAGACTACAACTTTTGATATAAGTCATAAACTGCGCCGATAGCGAAGAAAAACAAAATGAAAAGCAATAAACCCACAGAATCGGTAAAGACAGGGGCTTTTGTCAGAGTGCTTGCAATTTTCCATCCGAAACGGCAGCAACACAAAGAACCAATGCTCCAACGATAATGAAACAAAACGCATATATTAAAATAAAACAAAATAGACAACTATGGAAATTGAACCCAGTGATAGATTAATTTTACTCACAACAATTAACAATTGATCATGCAAAATCACTCACAAAAGAGACTGAAATTGGAGCTGAACACTAAACTGTATTAACTCAGTGTACAATAGCCAACCCTGTAACATAATAGGTTGCTGTATTAAATAATTACATCAGGGATTCGAATGTATGAGGAGCAATTCGAATCTAGCATAAAGCAGGCTTACTAAAATTAAGCAAATCCCCCATAGGTGCAAAAAGCTGATCCCAAATCAATCATGGAGCTCATGAATTAGCAAAAATGCTTAGGCAAGCTAAAGAGTGATGGAATGACAACTCATACATGCTTTTCCAAGGAGAAAAGAGTGGAGGATGTAGAGGACAAAAAACTAGTTCACCTCACCTAGTCAAACTTTCCCAATTGCCTTAAAACACTGAATAAGCAAGAAATAAAGCAGAAAAAGCAGAAGGGCGCCTAGGAGGCCAGGAATAAAGCATAATTGATTCCTTGAGGTTTCCCAAGTGCTACATGGGTCAAATTAGGCAAGTTGGACCACTATGGATAGGTAATTGACAACTTGCATAAGGTGGGACACATGAACTAGGCAAATAAGACAAAAATAATTAAATTAATGTCTAAGGTGGTAAACTATGGGTTGATTATTCTAACACCCCCCCTTAAGCCTGACTTATGAGTAATATATCAGAAAATATAGGGCCTAGCAACAAGGCTTAGTCACCCTTTACATACTGCATGTCCATACAACCAAGGAAAGAGGCAAAAACCACATGGGAAAATCCTCCCTTAAACATGGACTGTAAAACAAAATTTGGAAATCTTGTCTTCACTCATGCTTCACAGCATGATCAACAATCCCCAGCAGTGATTTGAGATTACTGAAGGTCTTCTCACAAAATGCTTTGGTGAAGATATCAGCTACTTGTTCTGAAGATGAACAGAAGAGTAGGTGAATGGTGCCATCATGCACAAGCTCTTTGATGTAGTGCATATGGATCTCAATGTGTTTAGTTCTCTGCTTCTGAACTGGATCTTTATAGATTCAAATGGTACTCTGGTTATCACAGTAGATGGTATTTGAGTACTCTGATTCAAAGCCACACTCTCCAAGTAATCCCTGCAACCATAAACATTGAGTTGCTGCATTAACAACTCCTCTGTACTCTGCTTCTGTAGATGAGAGTGCAACGGCACTCTGTTTCTTGCTTGACCAATTGATTGGCCCTTCCGCAAGCATGAACACATATCCTGATGTGGACTTTCTGTCTGTGCTATCACCTGCCCAATCACTGTCAGTAAATCCAATCAAATCAAGATCAGATTTTGCTTTGTAGAAGATCCCATGTGTCCTTGTTCCCTGAACAAAGTTAAGGATCCTTTTGGCTGCTTTCCAATGGATCTCATGAGGCTGATCCATATATCTAGAAGCCACACTTACTGCATAAGAAAGATCAGGTCTAGTATGTGTCAGATACAACAAACATCCAATCAATTGCCTATACAGTGTATTGTTTACCATAGGTGAAGAATCAGCTTCTTCCAGCTTCACTCCTGAAAGGAAAGGAGTTTTGCTTGCTTTGCAATCCTTCATTCTGAATTTGTTCAGCAAATCCAAGGCATACTTGGACTGTTTCACCTTGATTCCAGCTTTGGATTGAGCAATCTCAAGCCCCAAAAATTGACTTAAGAGCCCTAAATCTGTCATGGAGAAGGCTTGGTTCATTGCACCCTTTAAGGGAGCAATCTCATCCTTTGAGCTTCCTGTAATGAGGAGGTCATCAACATATAACACAACGATCATTAATGAACCATTAATTAACTTCAAATAGACATTTGGATCTGATTTGCACCGAATAAAATTCAGTGATAGCAAGAAGCTATCGATCTTGGCATACCAAGCCCTGGGGGCTTGCTTTAGCCCATACAATGACTTTCTCAACCTGCACACAAGAGAAGGGTTAGTAGCAAAACCTTGAGGCTGCTGCATATATATTTCTTCAGTGAGATCTCCATTCAGGACGACACATTTTACATCCACGTGATGTACCTCCCATTGCTTTGAGGCTGCAATGGCTAGAGCTAGCTTGATGGAGTCCATCTTCGCCACTGGGGCAAAGGTCTTATTGTAATCTATCCCATGAACCTGTGAGTAGCCCTTGGCTACCAATCTGGCCTTGTACTTCAGTGGTGAACCATCAGCAGCAAATTTGGTCTTGTAGACCTACTTACACTGAACTAACTTCCTCCCTGGAGGAAGATCTACTAGCTCCCATGTGTTGCTCTTCTGGAGTGAGCTGAAATATTCCTTCATGGTAGCTTTCCATCTTGGATCTCCTATTGCTTCTTCATATGTTTTAGGATTAGATTCCACCATCAAGTAGCATTTCTCAGCAAACATAGGATCCTTCATGCACAGACCACTCTCAAATTGAGATCTAGTCCTCCTTGGGTCATTGGGATCCCCAACTAGCTCTCCTGCTGCATGTAGTGTCTTGGCTGCCCATTTTGGCCTTATAGGGCTGTTAGGGTCTGCAATAAACTCATCTCCATCAGACAAATCAGAATCAGCATGTTCAACATACTCTTCACTTACTTTCAGAGGTTCAGGTGGTGAAGAGGCTTCTCCAACTTCCACTGCTGCAAGGGGTTCTTATTC
>LPNX011128440.1:0-91663 GCA_001517045.1 Pseudotsuga menziesii | reverse complement strand
TCTGAGGACCTTGAGTTTCCTCCCAGACTGGTTTTCAACCAAAGCCTTAAAGACTTTGAAGAGGCCAAAAACTTCAGACTTGTGTTTCAGGAAGTAAACCGAACAATACCTGGAAAAGTCATCAATGAAAGTCAATGCATATTTGGCCTGACTCATGGACATGTGAGGGAATGGGCCAGCAACATCACTGTGGATCAGCTCGAGGGGTGTAGAGGTTCTCTCATGACTAGCTCTCTCAAATTTGTGCTCTGGGTGTTTTCCTAGGATACAACCTTGGCAGACTCCTTTGGAAAATTTTATCTTGGGCAACCCTATGACCATCTCTTTTTTATTAAGATAAAAAAGATACTTGTAATTTAGGTGGCCAAATCTTTCATGCCAAAGCTTGCAAAGCTTGCTAGCCTCATTAGCATGAATCAGAAGAGCAGAGGGGTTTGAGTAGGGTAGGAAGTGTGAGAACATGTATACCTTTTGAGCATGATTTGCAACTCCTTTTGCAATGACTCTACCACTTGAGATCTCTGTGATATCAACTTCATCAGGGGAGAATATGAATTTCTTAGGAGACCCAGTATGAGTCATTTGGTACACTGACAAGAGGTTGGAGGCAAGACCAGGCACATACAAGACATTGCTGAACTGACCATGATCAAGATCAATCCTCTCTTTGCCCAAACTTTCAGTGAGAGAGTCATCTCCCAGTACTATAGGTGGTCCTTTCGACATGTCAAGTGAGGAGAATGCCTCCTTGGTCGAAACCATGTGTCTTAAAGCTCCAGAATCGATGATGAAACTAGGTGAGCTTGATGTGCTAGCAACCAATGCATGAACTCTCTCTCTGTCTTCTAAACTTGATCCTCCTTCTCTCTTCTTTGAGTTGTCTGGAAGGGAGATGCCATTCTTCTCCAGGAGTTGGGTCAGCATGTCTATTTGATTTTTCATACAAGAGCTTTCAGTGTGATTGCCCTTATTACAGTATGCGCACTTGCTCATTTCTCCTTTATTCTTCTTCTTCTGGTAGTTCTTCTTGGAACCTTGTGGCTCCTCCAGAGACTATTTCTTGTCTCTCTTTTGCTCAGGTGGATTTTTAGCTTTCTTTTTTCTTTTTGAATCCACCTTCAAATCTCCAGCAATCAGAGCTTGATCTTTGAATGGTTTGATGGTGCCCATCATCACCGGCTTGTCTTGTTCTTGTGTGAGAGATTCCATGAAATCTGCAAGGCTAGGCATCTTCCAGGTTCGAGCTGTCAGTTTTGTGGCATAGAATATTGAAACAAACACTGAATAGTCAGGGCCAAGCTTCGAGAGTATGGCCAAGACCAGCTGATCATCCTTCTTTTCGATCCCACACTGTTTCAGCTGCAAAACTAGTGCTTTGAACTTGGAGAAATAGAGTCGCACTGATTCAAAGCTATTTGGACTCAGGGAAATCCACTCATTTTTGATTTGATGTCCCCTCATCTCGTCTGTCTTTCCAAAAAGATCAGTAAGCTTCTCCCATACTTCATTCGGTGATGTCAATCCATCAAGATGGAAGAGGAGGTCTCTGGAAATACTCAGACACAGGATACCACAGGTCTCATCCCTCCTGTTGTGCCATTTTATCTTCTCTGCAGCTGCATTGGGCTCTGCTTCTGTTGCCATAGTCACCCTGTAGAGGCCTTTCGCTCTCAACAGTATCTCCATCTCTGCTTTCCATTCAAAGAAATTGAAGGGAGTCAAGATGATCTTCTGAGATTGATCCATAGCTTAGAAATCTGTCCCGGCTGTCAGTAGAAGGCTCTCAGTCACTGATGTCGAACCTACAAAAATTTTTGGAGGAGAGAAAACAATATACAGTGGCTCTAATACCATGTGGAAATTGAACCCAGTGATAGATTAATTTTACTCACAACAATTAACAATTGCTCATGCAAAATCACTCACAAAAGAGACTGAAATTGGAGCTGAACACTAAACTGTATTAACTCAGTGTACAATAGCCAACCCTGTAACATAATAGGTTGCTCTATTAAATAATTACATCAGGGATTCGAATGCATGAGGAGCAATTCAAATCTAGCATAAAGCAGGCTTACTAAAATTAAGCAAATCCCCCATAGGTGCAAAAAGCTGATCCCAAATCAGTCATGGAGCTCACGAATTAGTAAAAAGGATTAGGCAAGCTAAAGAGTGATGGAATGAAAACTCATACATGCTTTTCCAAGGAGAAAAGAGTGGAGGATGTAGAGGACAAAAAACTAGTTCACCTCACCTAGTCAAACTTTCCCAATTGCCTTAAAACACTGAAAAAGCAGGCAATAAAGCAGAAAAAGAAGAAGGGCGCCTCGGAGGCCAGGAATAAAGCATAATTGATTCCTTAAGGTTTCCCAAGCGCTACATGGGTCAAATTAGGCAAGTTGGACCACTATGGATAGGTAATTGACAACTTGCATAAGGTGGGACACATGAACTAGGAAAATAAGACAAAAATAATTAAATTAATGTCTAAGGTGGTAAATTATGGGTTGATTATTCTAACAACAACAGCGCGTCGATGAAAAACAAGGCTTTAGATTGGGTCATTCATTAGTTAGTTTTCGCAACGGCCGCTGCATAGATGACTATAGCCCCGATACAAACCTCAAATGACTTTCGATAGTGTTAAATAAAACATCGCAAATTAAACAGTTGATCAATAAACTAAGGAATCGACGACAATCAAAACTATCCATCGGGCCGTTCATTGTTCAACTTCTGCAACGGCGGCTGCATAGAGAACTATGACCGCATTTCACTGTTCAATAAACCTTCGATAGCGAAAATATTGACAAACCAAAACTTCAAGTTCAAGTCAACAGCATCAGCAGACAAAGATAGTTATTCAAACTTCCGAAAATGGCAAACAATTTACCCCAACTCAACCTCAAACTCCAAATTTGTAGCAGAAGACAATATAGTTCAGCCATTCAAAACAAATCCAAGCAAGACAAAATTTAAAAGGAGGGTCCAAAATTTTTAGAAAATTTGGGAAATAGTTGCAGCTGCAACAGGTAGGTAAGAAGTTATGATGAGTCAACTTCCAATTACAATTGGTTAGATCACTTTTAGTTAGCCTAGCGCCATTTATGCATGCATGAAGGGAGAGTGGTACCATTTTCCACCGACCTCATCACTTAACTGATTGTAGACTGATTTAGACATCCGGAGTAAGACTAGTGAGCCTCCAATGATGATTTAGACACCCCGTGTTAGCTATTCAGTCAACTTTAGTTAGCTATTTAGTCAGCTTGAGCTAGTAGATTCGAATCCTATCCATGGAATTTGAATCCTATGTATTGTATAATCATTGTATTATTGATGAATGAATGCAGATTAATGTTGTGATTATCTGAGAAATTCTTGTCCAATATATCTGAAATTTGTGGCATGAATTTCTTATTAAATGTACATTCTCTTTGATTATTCCACTGCACAAATCCCTTCCTACAACTTTCATATTTTCTTGTAGATCAATGGTGCACAAATTTAACAATGTCAAACACGGTTCCCAAGGTAGTGACTCAAAAAATAACAATGATTATATTTGCTCCAGACAAGCCCAGTGTTAGGAAATTTAGACACTTAGGAGTTAGTTAAGATCAACTTGTGTAATATATCCGTTAGATAAAGTGTGTTTTTTTAGTATGCATTAGTATGCATTTGTAAATATTCTAATCCGATAGTCACGATATGCTATAGACATAAAGTGATCCGACGGTTCAACTTCTCTTAGATCATACCTACCATTGATCCGTGGCTTAACACCCAATTGGTCCATGATCTCTATTTAAAGAGCATGGAGGGTCCTTGGCTAGTTGATCAATTATGAGAAGCTCATATGTAACTTTCTTTCTTTTGCATAATAAATTGCTCCAAGTAGGCTGGGACTGTGGACTGTTTCCCTCTCGAGGGTTTTAACTACGTGACAAAAATCAGTGTGTTGATCTGTGATCTATTTGTGTGAAGCAGTTGCTAAAGGTTTTCGGTCTTTTGGGGGTACCCTTTGTACTTGAACATGGTATCAGAGTGTTTATGAAGAGCCGCTTTTGATTTTGATCAAGATCTGGAACCGGTGTTGCCGAAAATTTTAAAGGGTTTCTGTTTCTGGAGTTTCTGTGCATTTGTGGCCTATGGGAGCTATTCCATTGCTTCCAGAGCACCGTTTCCATTAGGAAATAATTTTTTTTCACCGAAAACTGTTTCTGTTTGATCCAGAAACACCCATTTCGACAAATCTGAAGGTATAATGTTACAGTGATGGATTTGTTTAATTTTTTTTTAAATATCTCATATTTTATCAGTTCTATTATTAGATATTTATTGTTTTAGCCTCGGACTATTGCCGTGCACCTTGTGTGATCGTGGGGAATCGGAAACAGAAAGGGAAACTTTTTTTCTTGTCTTCTCGACTACGTATGCTCTTTGCCGTGCACCTTGTGCGATCAGAGAAAATTAGAAACAACGAGAAAATTTGAAAACATAGACTTTTTGGGTAAGCTAACCAAGATCTAACACCATTCTGTGGAAATTTTTCTTTTGTTTTTTTGTTTTTGTGATTTGCAGGAAAAAAAGGCAAGCACGGAGAACGAGAGAGAAGAGTAAATAAAGAAAAAAAAAGTCCCCTTCCTCTTTCCATTCTTTTACGTACCTTTTAAACTTAGCTCACTTGGTCCAAAGTTGCTTTGTTCCTTAATAGGTCTTGAGTTCAAGTCTTATTAAGTTATTTTTTAGTGCATGCAATTTCTATTTTCAAGTTACTTTATTGTAAAAGTGCATCTCACTTAAATAAAATAAAATAAAAGGTGAGTCACTTAGTCTTTTAATTTATTGACGCACTATTTAAAGAACATTATTGTAAAAGTGAACATCACTTATTCTATAAAAGTGATTCACTTAAAAGCAACTTTATTATAAAGTGATTGTCAAAGGCTGATCTTGGGAAGAGGGGGGTTCTTTTTTTTTAGTTGGTCAAGTTAATATCTGTCACGTCACTATTGGGGACATCTTCAACATTTTCTTTGATCAAGCATAACTTCATCATCCAGAATCAGTTTTCTGTGCTGTTTTTTTTTAAACAACATATTTTTTCAAGCTCTTTGCATCCAAAAAATTTGTTTCTATTCTTTTATCCATTATTTTACAATAAGGCCGCCCCTTGTGATATTATACTTACAAGTTCTAACTATTTCTCATGGAAATCTCGTATGGAGGATGTTCTACAAAGTAGGGGACTTTTTAGAATTACCTCAGGGAAAGAAACAAAACCCACTGATGATGATAAGAAAATTAAATGGGAAAATAGATGTGATGAAGCTCGTGGATTGATTGGGATGTCAATATCTACTGATTTGCGATTTCACATATCTGGAATTGATGAACTTGATAAAGCTTGGGAAAAGTTGGAATCTATGTTTGGTAAACACAATAAAATTCGAGGTCATAAACTTGAGAATGAGTTGATTTCTTTGAATCCAAATGTTTTTTCATGCATTCAAGACTATTTATTTAAATATAAAACTTTTAGACTCTTATGTGAAGAATGCAAGATTAAGAAAGAAGACAAACAATGTATTTATCATATTCTTTCCAAACTTGGATCTACATATTCTATTTTTGTACCTACATTCTACTCCATGAAAGAATCCTTGACTACAACTAGCTATCAAGAGCCTAATCTTGAATCCTTTTATGATTCCTTAATTAGAGATAAAGATAAGCTCATTCATCTTGAAATAATTAACAATGCAGATACATCTAGAAAAGCCTTATTATCCCAACAAAAAGAAAAGTCCAAGCCACCCAAGAAACAAAATTTTTGCAATAATAAGCCAAACAAAAAGGGTCCCAAACCCTCTCAGTTAGCTCCTTCCTTAAAACATGACAAATGATCCAAGCCAAAAGGAAAGAAGACTGAGCATCATTGCAATTTTTGTGGGAAAGATAATCATGATGAATCTAAGTGTTTCAAGAAGATGGTAGCCTTGGAAGTAGCAATGAAGAAGCACCACATCAACCTAGATTTGTCTTCAGAATCTACCTCTCATGGACATACACTTTGTGCTTCTGGTTACTCTTATACTGCATCTTCTTCTTCTACTTCAAATGAATGGCTCACTGATTCTGGAAC
Organism: Pseudotsuga menziesii; assembly: GCA_001517045.1. Classification (NCBI taxonomy): domain Eukaryota; kingdom Viridiplantae; phylum Streptophyta; class Pinopsida; order Pinales; family Pinaceae; genus Pseudotsuga; species Pseudotsuga menziesii. The sequence continues at coordinate 85,515 of LPNX011128440.1, read as the reverse complement.
ATCTTATCATATGGCTAAGGATCAAGCCATCTTTTCTACTATGCATGAATGTAACACCAAACAAATATTTGTTGGTGATGATAGATCTCTAAGTGTTGTAGGATCTGGAATAGTTCTAGTAGAAAATGGCCATTTCAGTGATGTACTATGTGTTCCAAAAATTTCCTGCAATTTGTTATCAGTCTATCAAATTACTTCTTCGGGTGAAGGTAAAACTATGACGTTTACACCTCACCAAGTTGTAATCAAGGATTTTAAAAATCCTCAAAATGTCTTTGCTACTGAAACTGTTGATGATATTACCAGGTTGTACAAATTTAACAACTTTGGGTCATCACCTTTTCCTTCAGTTTTTGTTGCTCATAGTGATAACTTGAGCAATTTTTGGCATGAGTGATTTGGTCACTTAAATTATTGCTCATTGCTACAACTATGTAAAGACAATATGGTGTCTGGTCTTTCAATGGTACCTTGCAAGGATGGTGTTTGTTCCGGTTGTGTACTTGGAAAACATCATCGAGACAGTTTTGACAAACGCGCCTCTTGGCACGCCTCGGTTCCCTTGGAGCTTGTGCATAGTGACTTGTGTGGCCCTCTTCAATCTGCTTCCTTTTCTGGTTTCAAATATTTCTTAACTTCATTGATGACTACTTCAGACACACTTGGGTTTACTTTCTAAAACTTAAGAGTGAAGTATTTAACATGTTCTTGGCCTACAAGGCCCTTGTTGAAAAACAATCTAGTTATCAAATTATTAAGTTAATATATGACAATGGAGGAGAATATGTTAACAAAAAGTTCACTATTTTCTGCATTGAACAAGGAATCCAACAACAACACACTATTCCATATACACCACAACAAAATGGTGTAGCTGAACGGAAGAACTGCACTTTAAAAGAAATGGCAAATTGTATGATCCAATCTAAGGGACTAAGTCTTCAATATTGGGCTGAGGCCATAAATTGTGCAAATTACATAGTTAATCGCACACCAACTAAAGTTTTACAAGGTATAACACCGGAAGAAGCACAGAGTAAAATTAAACCAGATGTAAGTCACTTTCGTGTGTTTGGTTGTGAAGCATGGGCTCACATTCCAGATGAAAAACGGAAAGCATTGCAACCTAAAAGTGAAAAGTGCATATTTGTTGGATATTCAGAAGATCTAAAAGGTTATAGACTTCTTCAGCCACATTCTCATGATATAATCATTAGAAGAGATGTTAAATTTGATGAAAATCTCTTGGCCTGCGAGCCTAACTTGGTGGGTGTGCCATCTTTGGCCCGCGAGCTTGATTCAATGATTGCGCCCTCTTCTGCTTCTTCCAACTTCCTTGACAGGTTTCCAACTCCAGTTTTTGAAGATGACAGTGAGAATGAAAATCCACCTCCGCCTGCTCATGTTCCTCCAATTGCACCAGCACCAATGCTTCCTAGATGGATTCGTTCAATAGGTGAAGCAGCTGGCGATCTTGCCGGTGATCCTAGAGATCAACGTCGAACACATTCTTAGTTTCAGCGAGCCTCTTTTATTTTGGCTAAAGTTTTTGAGAATCATGATCCAGAAACTTTTAAAGAAGCTTCAGGAAATCCAGATTGGGATGCAGCCATGGATGAAGAATATCATTACTTAATGGCGAACGATACTTGGGATCTTGTTCCTCTTCCAAAAGGAAGAAAACTTGTCAGATGTAAATGGGTCTACAGAACTAAGTATGCATCAAATGGAAGTGTTGAAAGACTTAAGAGAAGCTTAGTTGCCAAAGGTTTTTCCCAAGTTGAAGGGATTGACTACAATGAAACCTTTTCTCCTGTCGCAAAAATGAATTCCATCCGCCTTATTCTTTCCCTTGCAGCCTTACATAACTAGGAAGTCCATCAAATGGATCTCAAGTCTGCCTTTTTACATGGTTATTTATAGGTGGAAATTTACATGGAACAACCTCTTGGATATGTTCAGGATAACTCTAGCCTTGTCTGTCTCCTTAAGAAATCCTTATATGGCCTTAAGCAAGCTCCTAGAGCTTGGTATGCCAAAATGGATAGCTTTCTCCTTGACACTGGTTTTTCTAGATGCCATTCTAACCCCAATGTCTATACCAAGAAAGTAGGAAACCATCTCATCATACTTGTTCTTTATGTTGATGATCTTATCCTTACTAGTAGTGACCCTAAACTGATAACCCATGTGAAATCCGGTCTTAAGCAAAATTTTGAAATGTCAGACTTATGACATTTGCATTATTTTCTTGGTATCCAAGTCTTGCAAACCAAAGAAGAAATATTTCTTTCCCAGACTAAGTATGCTTGTGACCTTCTTCATCGCTTCCACATGGAAGATTGTAAACCAGCCCCTTCTCCCTTCCAGTCTGGAGTCAAACTTTCTGCCACTTGTACTTCCCCTGAAGTAGATGCCACCTTGTATCGTCAGCTTATTGGTAGTATCCCTTCTCATCTTGACCTTTCCTTTGCCATTGGTCACGTTGCCCGTTATATGCAAACTCCTCATGAAAGTCACTGGAAAGCAGCAAAAAGAATACTTTGATATATTCGAGGTACAATTCAGTTTGGGATTCATTACAATACAGGGGGGAAACCTTTGTTGGTTGGTTTCATTGAGTCAGATTGGGCCGATGATCTTGATTATCGAAAGTCTACTGTAGGTTATGTTTTCAGTCTAGGATCTGGACCTGTCACTTGGGCTTGTAAGAAACAACAAGCTCTTTCTCTTTCTTCAGTAGAAGTAGAATATCGAGCCGTAGTTAATGCCAGTCAGGAAGCTTTATGGCTTCGACAAATCCTTTCAGAGTTTGGATTCGAGTAGCAGCAGCCTACTCCACTTTGGTGTGACAATCAAAGTGCCATCAAGCTTGCCAAAGATCCAGTTCTACATCAGCACAACAAACACATTGAGCTACACATGCACTTCATTAGAAATATTGTTCATGTTCTTGAAATGCTCTATTGCCCTACAGATGATCAAGTTGTAGACATCTTCACCAAGTATCTTACAGAAGCAAAGTTTTCTAAACTTTGATCTATGTTAGGAGTTCAGGAATGTGTCCTTAAGGGGGGATAGTCTCTAATTCCTCCTTCCTTCTCCTTATAGTGTCACTTTTGTAAATCCTTCAATCCTATCCCAAGTTGTTCTTAAGGGGGGATGTTAGGATATTTAGACACTTAGGAGTTAGTTAAGATCAACTTGTGTAATATATCCATTCGGTAAAGTGTGTTTCTTTAGTATGCATTAGTATGCATTTGTAAATATTCTAATCCGATGGTCACAATATGCTCTAGACATAAAGTGATCCGACGGTTCAACTTCTTTTAGATCATACCTACCATTGATCCGTGGCTTAACACCTGATTGGTCCATGATCTCTATTTAAAGAGCATGGAGGGTCCTTGGCTAGTTGATCGATTATGAGAAGCTCATATGTAAATTTCTTTCTTTTGCATAATAAATTGCTCAAAGTAGCTATTTGGCTGGGGCTGTGGACTGTTTCCCTCTTGAGGGTTTTAACCCCGTGACAAACATCGGTGTGTTGATCTGTGATCTATTTGTGTGAAGCAGTTGCCGAAGGTGTTCGGTATTTTGGGAGTACCCTGTGTACCCGAACACCCAAGACCAATACTGCGGTTTTAGTTTTGAGAGTTTGACCTCAGATCTCATGATCAGTGATTATTATCACTTTATTATTGGCTAAATGACCAAATTTTATTACAGTTTGCAGAATTTTTGGTTCTCCTAGATCATTGTAGTGTTCCAGTGGGTATGAGTAGTCACTTATACCATTCTCCTACATCTCCAGATCATCCAGTACCGTCAGTTTTCCCTAGTTCTCAACCTAGATAGAGTTATGATGATTTTATTATTTTTCAGAGGATGTACCACCATAAACGAACTAGGAAAATCACTGAAAAAATCAATATGTCCTGTTGGGTCAAGGAAATGGCATGGAAACTTCTTAGATGATGTATTTTGGCTCCTCAGATAGTTCTTTAGCAGTTTTGAGTCAACATTTGGTCCAGATTATTTTATTTTTGGCTTAGTCAGTGAGGACGTCCCCCAAGGGGCGCCCCTCAACTTAGCTAGATGATGTATTGTATGGTTATATCTTATATTATGAGGTTGTAATGGGGAATAGGGTGAATTAAGACCCTAGTGACTCCCTTTCATGTATTATCAAGTTGTATCGTATGTTAAATTGTGTTTTCCACATTAGGAAGGTGTCCTTGAGAAAAAGTGCATCCCCTTTGAAGTCGTCAACTTGATTCATGTGTTGATCTTTGTATTTGTGATCTCCACCATTGATGATGTCTTAATATCAACCGTTAGATGATAGTTAAGTAAAATATGGACACACTCTCAAGTTATTTAAGAGAGGTGACCCCCCCATTGTAAACGATGATCCTTGGCATCAAAATATTGAATAAAGATATTTTGTTGGGACTACACACTCGTTTCTTGTTTGACGAATGAATGAGATGATGACTGGCATTGTTATTCTTCTACACTGAGATTTATCCGACAGATATTTTGATTTGTTTTCTTGCACCTATCCATTGACAGGTTGAAGGTGGCACACTTGAGGAAGGCACACTGGTGGGGGGACTCACTTTGTATCGTTACTCGGGTTTTGGTTGTCATGGAGCGATTACTTCTTCATGATTTCTCACTTCATGTAATTTCTTTACACTATGAATCCCATTCATTTGTCTTGCTAATTAAATTTCTTTAGTTTGACAGGTTGAAGGGGGCGCCAGGGGCATTAACTGAAGCAACCTATTTATCAAGATCCTACTCAGAACTCTCATTTGATTGAAAGGAAAACATTATATATCACCTAGGAGGTTATCAACATGATTTAGGTACGTTTCTCAGGTATGTTCTTTGTCCTTTGATTTTCTCATGCTTTGCCCATCATCAATTTTACTGAAAAAAAACCCTTGTTAGAAGTAGGAAAAATCACCGAATTGATTTGCACCGGGAATGCACAAATTCAACGATCTAGGTTTTGTCGACCATCCCAAAAAATATCTTGTCCCTCCTAAGCGTCAGCGTTGGACTCCATCTACCCATCTCCAGGCACTGATCCTTAGGTAGAAAAACACCCCTCTTAGTCTAGCAGCCAGTTCCTTATGTGTTTTCCTCTGGCTTTACTTGGATTCTCTCTGATAGCCGAATCTTTCATCCAAGTTAGTGTGTGATAAGCTTTAATTCTCCATATTGACCTCATCCTGGGAATTTCTCAGTTGTCTGCTTAAATCCCCCAAGGTCTCAAGTTTGATCATCTGAACCAACACACTAATCCTAGACTCGATTCCAATTTCCACAAGTCACTGTATTATATTACTTGAGTAACATTATCAACATATTTAACCACCTCTACTCAAGTATTCATGATTTTTGGCTTATCCCTTAAAGCTAGGGTTTCAAGCACTCACCTTACGTATTCTCCATCAGGGTTTGATATGGTGATTTGCTTTAGTTATGTCCTTTTATGATAGGTCTGGGTCTCCCCCATTATCACTTGAGATTCTCTAGTGGCATAAAGCAAAGAAATTCCTAACCAGTGTGAAAACCATCCATCTTTTGGGGGTTAAGGTTTTCGTAGTTCACACTTTATTTGTCTGTCTCCTCTGCCATCCTTTATAGGATTACTCTACGTGGAAAATAAAAGATCTGTGAGAACAGGTCCATTCAATATTCACCATTGAGTCTCCATAAATAAGCCGAGAGTCTATTCCACATTTATTTGCAAAATATAAAACTCCCCAAAGACCCAAAAGTTATGCTTTAGTATTTCTCCCTTTATCGCCTTCCATCCACAAGTTGGAAACATGGAAATCATTGATTTTAAGCACCATACCACAACCACATAATCCCTTCTTTGAAGCCCCATAAAAAAATCCACTATTGCATAAGGAACATACACATGTTTATAAATTTTCATTTGAGCATTTTCTTTCCTGACCCCATCAAATTCCTTAAAAAGAGAAATGCTTTTTATACTGCACAGACTGACATTTGGTGGAATATTTTTAAAAATAACTTTGTTCCTTGTCTTCCAGATGTTCCAAAAAAAAAGGGAAGCAATCTGAAAGATTTTTCATTATGGTACCATTCCCTATATTTTTCTGCCAAACCACTTCCCCCCACACAAAAGACCGTTTCATATATCCAACAACATAAGACCACACAAGTTTGCTAAAATCACATACCATAAATAAATGTTCCACTGTATCTTCATATTCCCTGGAAAGAGGGCATAGATCTGTCCCATACCACCACTTTCTCCTCAAGTTTTGTCAAGTTAAAATTTATCTTCCATTAGCAACCAAAAGAAACATTTAACTTTTTATGGGATCCTCCATTTCCACTAATTTAAATTCCACCATTTTATAGTACCGACAGATAGACACTGAACAATAGTTGAATATGCCTCTCTTGTAGTGACCTGTTCATTTACCTTATTCCATGACCAAACAATTTTTTCCTCTTCGTTGCTTAATCTTATGCCAATTGCGTTTACAGTTTTAATATAATTATCCTAGAAAACAAACCACATGCGTGTGAATCCCAAGTCTTTGGATCCAAACCAATAACCTTCTTTCACTACATCCCAATAAGGTCTTATGATTTTGTTGATAGTGGTTAAGTTTAAAACCTCCAAATGTTCAATAATACCTTCATGAAGTCTAAAATGATTATCTTCACCAATAAAGGGGTCTATACCAACTCTCAAATGCTCATCATTTCCAATTTCCGACGCTACCTAGTTCTTTAACCAATGGAAGTTTTTGCAAACTCTTCCATATTATTTTATATTATTAAAAGTTATGTAATATATAATGATGGATATTGATTATTAGTTAGTTAAATAGATAACGATTAATATTTTTATTTTTGTAGTTTAATATCTTTTATATATGGATTATAATTATTTTATATAAAGTTATATAATATATAATAATTGAAAACACTTAATTTTTTATTATTATATAAAATGATAATAGTGATTGTTAATTTTTATTGTATTTATATTTTTTCATAATAGTTTTAATGTTTTTTAGTTTTAGATTTTATTAAATAAAAAATAATAATGGTACATTTATAAAATAATTTAAATAAATTATAATATAATTTAAAAAATTACCACTATATAATTTATTAGTACACAAGAATCTAAACTTTTTATCAATATTTTCAACCCTCATCTATTAACTCTACACTAACCCAACATATTTGTCAACTACTATTAATGAGACAATATAGGTTGACTTTCACTAGATTACACCTTTAAGTTGATGTAACATGACATATTTATAGTGTGACGTGTTGTTTTTTAATATTTTCTTTAGGATTCTCATTTTAGACCCCAAATTTCCTCTAGTGAGGGAGTATTGATGACTCTACCTATGGGAAGCATCAGGAAGACATTCACCCTCAGAGCCTAATTCATATAGTTAGTGGTGAAAAGACTAGGCATATTTCTCCATATAACCATGCTAATTTGGCTAGCAGTGAAAGACTCAAGATGCAGATTGCAAACATTATCACTATGGGAGCTTGGGCATCATCGGACATACATTCACCCTTGGAGCCTAAGTCATATGGTTAGTGGTGGATGGCCTAGGCATAGTATTTCTCCATATAGCCATGCTAATTTGGCTAGGAGTGAAAGACTCAATATTGTTGGCAGGCAGTTTTGGATAAGATAGTTGCACAACATTGCGGATGCTGCGCAAGCTCAAAGACACTGCGCAAGTGGAATATGGTGCGCAAGGCGGAAATATAATATTTTATGTAATTTTGTGTCACCTTTTGTAGTTTTGGACCACATTGTGCGGATGTTGGTCATTATTTTGTATAATTGGTTAAGAGTTAGTTAGGAAGTTGTCCAAGTGGACCTTGAATGTAAAGGCACAAGCCTATAAGTAGATGTTGAAATGCAATTGTTAATAATCCTTGCTAATATCTATGTGTGGGTGTGGAGAATATCTTAGAGCATCTGAACTGAGATTTGTTGATCTGTGAACTGTTTTGGAGAATATGTGATTTTGCATGGAAGTAATATGACAAGACGAAAGTTGATCTGAATCACTGTGTTCTTTTTTGTTTTCCTATTTTACTGGTTTCTGTGACTCAATGATGAATGTTATGTGAATCTGCGACATGGATATATGATGCGATGTTTCCCTGTTTTAAATGATGTTATCCTGTTAGATCTGTTTGCGCATCAATATGTTTTCTGCAGTTATGAATGAATGATGCAATATGTTGAAAAATGATAATGATTAGTTCTGGTAATGCTTTAGTGAATGATCAGATCTGTTAATGCCGTGCTAAATCGATAAGTGGATGCACATGGTCCCTTCTCATTCTGTGGAAACTTGGTTTCGTCAGCTCCCCCTTTAACATATCGGGTGAGACTTCATCTGCTCTACGGGTGTCGCCGGACGGGGTAAAACCTGTCTAGGACGGTGCTTAGGGAGATCGCGGTGGTTTGGGTGTCGACAAAGTGGGAACCCCTGTCGACCAGTTTTGTTGGCTGGGTTTGTGCCAAAAAATGGTTCTGTTGCCGGGACCTTGTTGCGACTGAGGGAAGGACATGTGGCATCCAATGAGACCATAAATTCAAGATTGGTTTGACCAGAAGCTGCGAGAATTCGCTAAGAGATAAAATCAGAACCTTGGACTGACGACGGATAAGTGAATGGCAAGGTACATACATGACGGTCCACACAAGTATTTTTTCTTTGAATTCCCGATCATATTGTACGAGTGGTTGGCGCGGTTTACCTATCATAAGAATATTTCCAAGGAGGTGAGCCAACGTCCTGGATCCGAGAATTGATCCAGGAGCTGCATGAAACTGACAACAAAGCATCGCGGGATGTTGAAGTCTGGGTGGACATCATCTTGGAAGGTTATATCATCGAGTTTGCAGTTGACACTACTAAGTCCTACGACAAAACATAAAGGGAATTCTTCAGCGAACCAAGAGGTAGGTTCTTATTGTCTTTACAATTGTCAATTAAGATGATTTTCTCTGGAAAAGACTTATTGAAGATGCACCTCGAGTAGTATAACTCTGGTGTGCAGGGGATGTGGATACCATGAAGAAATGGGGGAGATAAATGGAATGATACGGGGTAGATGGGTGCAAGTTACGACGACACTGTGAGGGAAGCCGAGGAAGAAAGTGGTCTTACGAGAGGAGGAGAAAGGTTTCAACAAGAGAAGAGGCAGAGGACAGGGGAAGGTCCTGCTGCGATCAAAATTCAAGACCATGAAGGAAGACCACACGGGACGAAGTGACCCCACAGTGACGACGAAGACGACTAGACCCAGACTACGCCTAGGGTAGAGGAAATATCAACCCCCAACAACAACGTACCCACACCTCCACTCACTACATCGTAATCAGGAAGAAATGCAAGTACAACACCGACTTGTCCGACGTGCCAGAAGCACTCTAATAGTAGTAGTAGACCAACATCTGTAGGAACAAGGCCAAGAATGGCGGGAGATGAGGCGAAATTACCTTTGTTCCATGGGAACGGGACTGAGGATCTAGAATAATACTGGTTCCTATGTGAGACAGTATGGGCTATCAGACAAACTATAGATGATGATGTTAAGAAGGGCCAATTGGCGACAACCCTTCGGGGTCGCGCACTGGATTGGTACATGAAATTTGTACAAGTTCCTATGGGGAATCCAGCAAAGAAACTGGTAGAAGTCAGGAGAGGAATTATTGAAGAATTCAGAAAACCAAAGTCTGAAGCACAGTATATTACAGAATTGAAAGAAATTAAGCAGTATCCCAATGAGACTGTTTGAGATTTTGGTAAAAGATTCAAGACACTAATGGCAAGAGTTAGTTTTGAGATGAGAAACATTCAGCATAAGGAATGGTTCATTGCAACATTGCTAACTCATATCAGATTATCGCTTATGCAATAGAAGATTGTGACATAGAGCAAGGCTCTGGAGATCGCCATGAAGTTGGAAGCTTCACCCGTTGGAGAAAATGTAGTTAGTATGAACCAAATTCAGATGCAGTTGGCAAACTTGACACTCTAGTTACAAGAAATAAAGAATGGGAAAGAACAATGTCACATCCCCTCCTGTCCACCCACGAGGGAACGCGACCATGACGTTGTCTAATCTGGGAAATTTAAATCCCATGAACATACACATGATAAAAATGCATTGAACTTAAACATACATAGATGAATAAATTATTAACGTACAATGGAAGCAAAATTCCTCCATTCAACACATTAGAAATGTTCATCATTTCTCATTAAGCAAATACAATTGCAGAGTTTACACAAGAGATACTTATCTTCAAAAGAAGTTCATCCCGCAACCAACTACGTCACTGCAACGTTCCACCCAACCATAGGCTAGTGTGCTCATCAATCTCTCAGCAACACTGCCACCCCCGAGTTGGGCATGATTCCTACAAGGAATACGGAACACTAGCAGGCTCACACACAGCCAAGGATACAACAAAACTCAGCAAAGCCAATACAGTTGGGTTTATCGGGCTTTTAAGGCGCTGTAAAGGTTGACTGCTAAGCTAGTGAGCTCAATCATAGAGCTATGGACACCTGCACCAAATCTAGATTGGCTTCTAAAACATCTACCCACCCAACACAAGGAAGCATCCCCTTCTCTGCTACACAGTCCCTTGGGCTATGCCTTCCCTTCAAGTGCTATTCAGGGTGTGCAAAGAAGAAAACTAGCCCCCTAGATCTGTCTGTGAGGTTCTTTCTCACACTAGGTTTATCAAGCTAGTCCAGACCCTGTTTCCACTCCCAAACCAGTTCAGAGACCAAACAAAAGATGTATACACAACAATTACAGTTTTGGGATTGAAGGAAAAATAGTTTCGACAACAAAACAAATTACCAAGATGGGTAAAAACAACCCTTTTGCAGCAATTCGAATTACAGAGTCATTTATGGTCCTAACATGGCCAAAATGACTCAACAACACCCAAAATTCGTGGGTCTCTTCTCCCACTCATTGTGAAACACCAAATAAACGAAATTCCCAACCACGGGCATGTGGAATCGGCACAAAAACGCCCAACAGAGAACCCAACCATTGAATGTTAGCAAAACCACTTCCCAGCCATGAGGAAAAACACAAGAAACTGCAAAAACAGGAAGACAACAACGTGAATTCCTGAGGGAATGGGCAACATTTTTGGGTAATAACTTGCCCCATAAGTCAAAATCACATTTCCCAAAAACTGATAGCTTCTCAAATTCGAATTTGGACTACCATACCTTGCCCATCCCATGCAATAACCAACTCAACCAATTTCTGGCAGTAATAAATGATTGGGTGAATAAGACAAGAAAGGTAGTTGACATTTTGATGGGTTCTCCCTTTGACATTTGGCTTTTCCCCATTGTACAAAAGGTTTGAATATTCCCCCCCTTACCCTTAGGAAATCATGCCCCATCTCATTATTTGTTGCATTGACATAGCTGGTTGTGGGTTTTTAATTAAATTGCATATTTACATGATGTCCAAAATTATAATGTGTCGGCTAGCACAAAATACCATCGACAACAATTTTTAATCGTCGAAACATAAAACGATAAATCAATGGTGGGGATTTCGCCTTTAGCTCCACACCATGATTAACTACAATATATACATCATATAGATTTAATGCAAATGGGGTAAAAACCGGGGTGTTACACTCCCCTCCCCATTCAATAGCACTTTCCTTAGTGCTTTACAGAATTGAACAAAAATGCTACACTGGCATCGTCCTCAGTGCTCTGTAGAATTGGAAAAAAATGGATATGTCAATCACATGGCATCCTCTAGTTCCCACGTAGCCTCTTTAGGACTGTAGTGCTCCCATTGCACCTTTACCTGCCCTATGGCTCGGTTCCGGAGCATTATGACCTTCCTGTTGAGGTTGCACATTGGATCGATTTGGAACTCTCCCTCGGGTTCCACCTAAATCACATCCCAATTTATCACATGGTTAGGATCATGTACATATTTATTAAGCAAAGAAACATGAAAAACATTATGAGCCCTAGCGCTAGCACAAAATGCAAGTCTATATGCAACTGGCCCTATTCTTTCAAGCACTTCAAACGACCATTAGAGGAAATTTGGGGTCTAAAATGGGCCTTATAAGAAAATGTGCCAACAATAAATTTTGTGAGTTGGAATTCAAGAACCAATAGAATTTCAATAAAATGAGTAGCCATAATGGTTGAATTGACATATTTGTCATAAAAGAAAACTACTTTTTTTGTTCGTATTTTTGACATATCTCCTTGTGTTTTTACTCAAATTTCAGGTGGGAGAGCTTGTTGGATGTGGAATTTAATTCTGCATCCAACGAGTACCCACACTGCATACTTTTGATGGACCCCGCCACATCATCATCACATTTTTCAGGTATTTCTTATTTTTGGGGTAGTGAGGTCCGTCCAAAGTATGCAGTGTGGGTACTTGTTGGATGAGGAATTACATTCCGCATCCAACGAGATCTCTTGCTCAAAATTTGAGTAAAAACACAAGGAGATATGTCGAAAATACGAACAAAAAAAGTAGTTTTTTCATCTTTCTTCAAAATTAGTAACTATTTTATTATTATTTTAACTATTATTTTATCATTTTCCTTAGGAGGCCCATTTTAGACCTCAAATTTCCTCTAATGCCACAATATCTAGGTGACAACTTGGTACAACTTCCAAGCTTCAAGGAACTCTTCTTTGCCCTCACTTTGAGGTGAACATGATCCCCAACATTGAACTCTCTATTCACCCTATGCTTATCAACATAGATTTTTTGTATGTCCTGGCCTACTTTCAGATTCTGCCTAGTTTTTACAACCTCCTGCTCCATCTCCTTGTCCTTGACCTGTGCATACAATTCATCTTCAACAACATGATCAACAATCCGCTGCCTCAAATCCGATTGGCAAATACTAATGGATGCCACATGCCTTTCCTACACCTTCCTGCTGAGTGCATTAGCTACTTTATTCTCTTTTCCCTTTATGTGCTTGATTTCAAAATCAAACTCACATAAAAACTCCAGCCATCTAGCTTGCCTAGCATTTAGAGTAGGTTGATCAAACAAATACTTCAGACCACAATGGTTCATCCTTAGCTCAAATCTTCTTCCCATCAAGTAATGCCTCCACATCTTGAGAGCATGTACTATGGCTGCAAGTTCTAGATCACGAGTGGCATAGTTCTTATCATGCTCCTTCAACTTTCTTTATTCATAACATATCACGTGGTTGTCTTGCATAAGGACTCCTCTAAGCCCTTGTCTGCATGCATCGGTACACACCACGGAATTTTTTTTCTGGGTCTGCAACTTTTAGAATGGGTGCACTTGTGAGAAGATTCTTCAACTGCAGGAAGCTTTCTTCACACCTCGGTGTCCATTCAAACTTTATCCCCTTCTTTTGCAAAGAAGTGATGGCATGTGCAACCCTTGAGAATCCTTCAATGAATCTCATGTAGTATCCTGCAAGTCCCATAAAAGATCTTACATCTGTCACACTTCTCAGGGTAGGCCAATTCACGATGGCTTCAATCTTTTCAGGGTCCACAGATATACCTTCTTCTGAGATAATGTGACCCAAATACTGAATTCTATCTTTATAGAAGTCACACTTGCTCAACTTTGGATATAGTTGATGCTCCCTGAGCAATTTCAATGTTAATCTCAAATGCTCTTCATGCTCTTCCTCATTCTTTGAATAAATGAGGATGTCATCAAGGAAAACAAGAACAAACTTGTCCAAATACGTACTGAAGTCACTATTCATAAGGCACATAAATGTAGTTGGTGCATTGGTGAGACCGAATGGTACCACTACAAACTCATAATGTCCATACCTTGTTCTGAAGGTTGTCTCATGAATGTCTTCATCCTTGATTCTCACCTGATGGTAACTAGACCTCAAGTCAATCTTGGAGAATACCCTTGCTCCTCTCATTTGATCAAAGAGGTCATCAATCCTAGGCAAAGGGTACTTATTCTTCACAGTGACCTTGTTCAGCTGTCTGTAATCAATGCACAATTTGAGTGTATCATATTTCTTCTTCACAAACATAACTGGTGCTCCCCATGGAGACACACTTGGCCTGATGTACTTCTTCTCCAACAACTCTTGCAGTTGCATCTTCAGCTCTATCATTTCTGGTGTACTCATCCTGTAGGGTGTCTTGGATACTGGTGCCGCTCCCGGCACAAGTTCAATTGTGAAATCAATGTCCCTATTTGGAGGGAGCCCTAGAATCTCATCAAGAAAAACATCCTCAAATTCTTGGAATACATAATAGTCCTCCAACCTAGGAGTCTCATTCTCTGTTTCCTCCAAAATACGAGCTGCATACACTCTGTAACCTTTCCTACAGAACTTCTTCAACTGCATTGCTGAATATGCCTCACATAAATCACCTTTGGAATGCCTCTTACAACTCTTGGGTTCCCTTCTTCGTCCATGCATTCAAAAGTCTTATTATAATAGTCAAGATTTACTTTGTGAGCTTCTAACCAATCCATTCCAATGAGAACATCATAGGAACCAAGTGGTAGAACATTCAGATCTACACAAGTGACCAATCCATTCATAACCAATGGACATTTCTCTATAACTTCACTAAGCTTTCTCTTAGCTCCAGTGGCTAGTTGAACTAACCATGATTTCCCATGCTTTACCTTCTTAAAAGCACAAATCTCAACTACTCTAGGAGTAATGCAACTGTAAGTACAACCAGGGTCAATTAAAATAGAAACAGATTGCTTAACAATCTTACCTGCAACTTCAACCACAGTTGACTGGTGATTTTCCGGGCAGTCCTCCAGTGCTGCATAAATCCTAGGGACAACCCTTTCTAGTCGACCCATTGTTTCTACCTCTTGAATTTTGTAAGTAGGTCTTGCATTCCCATCCTCAAGTGTACAATTCCTACGCATGTGGGGTCCTCCACACTTCCAACATTGGATAGGTTCTCTGTTCTGCTGTGGTTCTCTGGGCTTTTCTCCCACCACTCTAGTTGGTTGCTTCTCAGCTTGGGATGGATGCTTCTGTTGATTCCTGAAGTTAGAAGGTTTGAAACCTTTCTTCCTTTGGTCATACTTCTCATTCTTCTTGTCCTTCCATGTATTTTGATAATCAGGCTTTCCTCTGCTTTGTTTGTAGCAATACTTAGCTTTTCTTATGGCTTCTTCCAGAGTTCTAGGTCCATAAAACTCAATTTTATCTTTGTAAGACTGAGGAAATCCACTCAAGAAACACTGGATCTTCACCTTTTCATCTTTGATGTACCTGACATACCTCAAAAGTTCTAGGAACTTATTTGCATGTTCCTCCATGGTCTATTGTCCCCATCTCAGCTCATGGAGCTCTTTAATTTTATTGTCATAGTACCTGTCAGAGAGGTACTTCTGCTTGAAATACTTATGGAATTGTTTCCACACAATCTTCCTTTCATTAATCTTCTTCACTTGCCTGAAGTGCTCCCACCATATATTATTCTCTTCCAGTCAAATTGAAGATGGCTACCCTAGCCTTCATATTTCCAGAGTAGTCTTGGACTTGGAAACATTTTCTCATCCCAAGAAGCCAAGCTTCAACTTCTTGACCATTCTTTATCTCACCATTGAAGGTGGGTGGCATTGCCTTCTTAAATTCATCACGTGAATGGTTCTGGTAGTGCCTCTTTCTCTTATTCTCATGAGAAGAAGAACTTGAAGCACCAGTGGATCCTTCAGAGTCATATGACCCACTAGAAGATCTCTTTCTTCTTCTAGCAGTGCTCTTACTACCTTCTGGTCTTATTGTTCGGTCCCCAGAGTTCATTTGCCTCTAGATGTTGGTCAAAATTTGCAACATGGCTACATTCAGCTGATTCTGCTCCTCCTGAGCCTTAACCAATCTTTCATTATCCACCTTGTAACTTTGCATCTCCACCCTTAGGCTTCTCATGGTGGCTGCAAAATCTGGGGGAGTCTCTTGAGATATTCTCCCATTAGACTCTATCTCAACATTTCCAACTTAGAAATTTTATCCCATGACATATTCCTCATGCTCATAGGGATCCAATGCATCATTCATGCTGAAGGTTCTCATGGCTTGAGCCACAACTCACTTTACCGAACTGCACTATCTGGAATGCTGCCTTTGAAGGTGACTATGATTCTGCAAAATGTGTTAATAAACACAATTGTTAGCTACATAAAATTCACATGAATCATACATTACTTACCTTTGAAAAATCATATATTGACAACTTGTCAAACACACAAACTTTTCTTTTCACAAAGAACGATTGTCTCAGGGGAATGACGGGGGTCAAGGGGGCTTGCCCCATTTTTTTGTTGTAAATCTTTCAATTTCGCGCAATCTGGTGCATAAACACGCTGCCATTTTTCCATCTTTTTGGCCCATGCAGATCTCATTGAAAACCTACCAAAAATCCCTGTTTCAAAGAATGTTTTCATTTTCCTTCCGACATGTCGGCGAAATTTCCCAATTTTGCTCGATACGTGTCAGAAAACTTCACCCAATTCCTTCCTATTGAACCTTCTACTGCAGCGAATTTTTTTTTACTTTTATTCGTCGTTGGAATGAAAAGGTTTCAGACTTTCATGCACTGCGGGCCTTCTGCCATAGCAAAAAATTCTGAAGTTTCCTCCGCTCAACAACTTGTCGAGCCTTCCGCCGTTGCAGAAAATTCTGAAGTTTTCTCCGTTCAACAACTTGTGGAGCCTTCCACTGCTGCGGAAAGATTTATTTCTTCCCATTGGCTCAACTCAACCGTTACTCATCAAATCATTTCTCAACTTCCACCCACCGTTGCGGCTCCAATCTCAACTTCCAACTGTCTCTGCGGCTCCAGTCTCAACTTCCACCCGCCGTTGCGGCTCCTCTTCGACAAACTCAACCAACATGCCCATACATAGATTTTTTTTGAAAGTTTTCTGTCTTTTATTTTTCCATCGGTGGAAATCTCAGCTTCCACCTGACGTGTATCGGCTTGCATCAGCTAATCTCTGTTGACATGCGTCAGCTCTACTTCAGCTAACTGAGCCGACAGGCTATTTTTCATACTTAGAGAAATTTTGAAAATTTCTCCTGTCTGCTACTTTTCTATTGAACACAGAGGTAGATTTATCATGGTCCTTTTGAGGCCCAAAGCTGCAACATGAGCTTTGATATCACACTATCACGTCCGCTCCCATACACCCGCGAGAGAACACGACCTTGACGCTATCTATGTAGACACTGAGAGGGGGGGTGAATCAGTGTAAAGCAATTTTACAATTTTTCTTGACCTGTCACACTTAACAACCAATTCATCATTTAATTAACTTCATCATTCACATATCATAGCATTTAACTCATCAAGAACCATAACAAAAAAGAACACAACATCATATAATGTTGTAATATTTTTGTATTAGTTTTGGCTCGGCTACAACCGTTAGGTAAAATCAGCACCTACTGATACATAGAGCACCTACTCTGCATCCAGGACCCTGCCTGGTTTTCTTAGACCCTGCTAAGAAGGGTTTGAGGTATCCTAACCTCAAAAGAAAGTCAAGCTTGCATTTACAATTAAAGTTCACTATCATATCAATATCATCTATTTCTTCAATCTATTCTGCTGCTGGTCAACACTACTGATCATCTTCTCAACTCTGATGATGCTCATCTGCTCATCATCAACGCTGCTCACTGTCAAGTCATCATGGTCTGCTCAACAATCTTTGCTTTGCTCATCCACCACTGCTCAAGAAGCCTCATCAATCCACATGTCAATTCTGCTGTTGCCATGCCAATGGTCATCTAATCATCATGTCTTTTGCTGTAGATGTATCACTGCTATATAATCACCATTGTCTGGTTCACTTGGTTGCTAATCCCGTCTTCTGCTGCAAGGCCATCTTCACATTGAATCAATCAGGCATAAACTGTCAAACTACTTTTCAAGCAGCAGTCAATATGCATAGGACTGTCATTCTCCTACACTCATGTATGTTACTCAACTTGGTTGTATCATCAACAAATTAGGGCTGTCAATACTAGGGCTGTCATCTGCATTCACTTGGACTTCAACGACACAGAGTGCCATCATTCAAAATACTTCGTCAACAGCTTCTAGGGCTGTCATCATTACTTAGGGCTGTCATCAGCCTCAACTGAGCATCATTATTGAACTGTATTCAAACTCTTATTGGGTATTAGGACTGTGTCTTCAACTTGCAGAGCTTGAACTCTAAACCAGTCCCAAAACAAGGACTGTCATCAACTTTGAAGATCTTAAATTAGTGTATGCTATCAAAGGTTTTTCAAATGCCAAGGTTTTTGTCTGTGCATGTCAAAGCTCAGTGTATGTTTGCTGTAGATGACTTCAAGATTAGATTGTTCAAGGAAGAGAACCATCACCTAACATATTGATTAAGCAACCAAACTCAGATGCAAAATTGGGATTGTTTTATAACTTCAACAATCAGTCTGTTTGTGGGAGAAAACCCAGATGGTAGTAATCATCACACATCAAAAATTTGGATTGTGTATTGACTGTGGAATAGCCTCCGAATCAGTCACAAACCACACAAATTTTACCCCAAGACTAGTATAAGACCAAACTGTCATACAGCAGCAGAAAGGCAAGGATAAAACCAAAAGAAAATCTTCCAAGATAGAAACATGGATTGTTCTACTTCCAATAGACCTTAAACTTCAACCATGCACTAAGACTCAGACTATGATTTACCTCTGCTGCTCGGTGAGATAATTTGGGTCTGCTCCTCTTACTCAGCTGTCTGCATCCAGGATTATCAAACTACTGCTCATCTTTAACACTTGCACATCATCACAGTAGGGTTTGCATCATATCATAGGGTTTGCACAATCATTCACTGTTTGTTCTCATCACATAAAGGTCTGCTCTCATCATCATATCATCAAACTTGGACTGCTTTCCAAACTAAGATGCTCCTGCTGCTGCTTCAATTTGGGTCTATTATTCTCATGAATTTGGAACAAATTTTAGGTCTTGTTCAAATGCTGGTAGAGTATTAATTCAGGACTGTGTAGGAACAAACTTCAGACTGATGAAGAAACTCGAGACTGTGTATTCCACACCCTCGCATGGACTATGTATTCCTCAGAAATTTGGACTTCTGTGAGAGAAAGAGTTTATCCTCGTATCTAGTTGTTGTTACCATAGTCCCTGAATTACCACACACATTTGCATTTATCTATTACCTAGAAAGCAGAGAGGATAAGGCTTGATCACTTGCTTTAATTCTATTTATTGCTGCAACTTAACTGGCACTTTCTTGAAGAACCTACAAAGGTTGATTGCACTGAATTGCAGCAACATAACACTAATGCTATAAAGGTAACTAAAGATTCTGGCAATACTGAAGCTTCTCACAATCTCAATCTTCTTAGCAAACCCCACGATCAAAATTATTTTGTATCTCATCCAGAGGAATTCAGTCAAGCTCTTTCTAAAGATGGGAAGTGCATTGCATGTAATTCATCTGAAAAATCAGGTAATATAAAGTCTAGCCAAAAAGTTGTAAAATCCAGTAAACATGTCTTACTGTCACATAGTGCTGATGAAGCTAGATCTCGGGCTGTAGCTTTGCACCGATGGTTTAAGCACAAAAACTCAGATTGTTCAGGACAAATTAGGACTGTTTGATGAAGCAGTCAATCTCCTAAAACAGATTGTCATCAACCACCAAATCAGGACTGTCATAACCCTCTACAGGTATCACTGTGTCATAACCTCGGGTCTGTCACTGTGTCATAACCTCGGGACTGTCATAACCTCGGGTCTGTCATAACCTTGGGTCTGTCACTATGACATAGCCTCAGTCATGAGTTCTACACACCATCTCTGCTCAGTTCCTCAGTCCACGAGTTCTATAGACCATCTCTGCTCAGCTAGTGAGCTCTTTCCTCAGTCCAACGAGCTGATGTATCCGAAATTTTGGAGAAAAATAAGAGACCAAAAAAAACTTACTGCTGCTGCAGATTTGAGACAGTTCTGCTGCTACCCACGAATTTCAAAAAAACATTCCAGACTGCTGCTCCTAGCTACTGCGAATTTCCTCAAAGCTCTCCCGAAAATTTACATCACAAAAATGAAATTTTGAGATGGTATTTATACTAAATCTCCTCCATATTTTGCTGAGCCAAATTGTATTTAATTTTATTATTTTTAATGGAGCCGACATAGCAAATTTATTTATTTATTTCTGGGCCGACATACTATGAAAAATATTCTATTTCTGGGCCAACATACTATATAAAAAATATTCTTCAATTTATAGGTGTGCAAACCAAGTTTCATCATGCCATTTAGCCACAAGGGAGACCATACATCATCATCAACCTTCTTAATGACTTCAAGGGCTTGAAGGGTACAATTTCATCAAGGTCTACATCAAGTTGTTCCAAAAACATCAAATGACACATGTAAGTGTGTGGGGGCTTCATGACCCACTTGTGGGTCTTCATCAACCTTCTTCTAGAGCTAAAATGACTTCATGGGCTTTTCAACGTCTACCAGGGCTTCAAGACCATCTTTAGGGTCTTCAACATCATCGGCTGGGACTTCAACATCTTCAGCAAAGTGGTGGCATCAAAATCCAAGCGTGTGGGTACAGGGACCTTGTCAACTGGGTACAAGGTGCTTCAAGGCACAAACCCACTCTGTAAGGGATCAAGGCACTATAGGTGGGACTTGGTGGCATCAATGACATCCCGAGGGGCCACTGCAAGTCCATGTTGGCATCAATGACAATTTCATCAACAATCTAATCCGGAAAATTTAAATCCCATGAACATACACATGATAAAAATGCATTGAACTTAAACATACATAGATGCATAAATTATTAACGTATAGCGAAAGAAAAATTCATCCATTCAACACATTAGACATGTTCATCATTTCTCCTTAAGCAAATACAATTGCAGAGTTTACACAAGAGATACTTATCTTTACAATAAGTTCATCCCGCAACCAGCTACATCGTTGCAACGATCCACCCAACCATAGGCCAGTGTGCTCGTCAATCTCTCAACAACATTGCCACCCCCAAGCTGGGCATGATTCCCACAATGGATAAGGAACACTAGGAGGCTCACACATAGCAAAGGATACAACAAAACTCAGCCAAGCCAAAGTAGTTGGGTTTATCAGGCTACTAAGGAGTTGTAAAGACTGGCTGCTAAGCTAGTGAGCCCAACCATAGAGCTATGAACACCTGCACCAAATCTAGACTGGCTTCTAAAACATCTTCCCACCCAACACAAGGAAGCATCCCCTTCTCTGCTACACAATCCCTTGGGCTATGCCTTCCCTTCCAGTGCTATTCAAGGTGTGCAAAGAAGAAAACCAACCCCCTATATCTGTCTATGAGGTTCCTTCTCACAATAGGTTTATCAAGCTAGTTCAAACCCCGTTTCCACTCCCAAACCAGTTTAGAGACCAAACAAAAGATGTATACATAGCAATTACAGTTCTAGGATTGAAGGAAAAACGGTTTTGGCAACAAAACGAATTATCAAGATGGGTAAAAACAACCCTTTTGCAGCAATTCGAATTCCAGATTCGTTTATGGCCCTAATGTGGCCCAAACGATTCAACAACACCCAAAATTCATGGGTCTCTTCTCCCACTCGTTGTGCAACACCAAACAAGCGAAATTCCCAACCATGGGCATGTGGAATCGGCACAAAAACACCCAACAGAGATCCCAACCATTGAATGTTAGCAAAACCATTTCCCAGCCATGGAAAAAAACACAGGAAACTGTAAAAACAGGAATGGAGAATGCCAGGAGCTCCAAAAAACATGGGGAAGACAACAAGGTGAATGCTTGAGGGAACGGGCAACATTTTTGGGTAATAAATTGCCCCATAAGCAAAATCGCGTTTCCTAAAAACTGATAGCTTCTCAAATTTGAATTTGGACTACCATTCCTTGCCCATCCCATGCAATAACCAACTCAACCAAATTCTGGCAGTAATAAATGATTGGGTCAATAAAACAAGAAGGGTAGTTGACAGTTTTATGGGTTCTCCCTTTGACATTTGGCTTTTCCCCATTGGCCAAAAGGTTTGAATAATCCCCCCCTTACCCTTAGGAAATCATGCCCCATCTCATTATTTGTTGCATTGACATAGCTGGTTGTGGGCTTTTAATTAAATTGCATATTTACATGATGTCCAAAATTATAATGTGCTGGCTAGCACAAAATACCATCATCAACAATTTTTAATTGCCCAAATATAAAATGATAAATCAATGCGGGGCTTTTTCCTTTAGCTCCACACCATGATTAATTACAATATATACATCATATGCATTTAATGCAAACGTGGTCAAAACCGGGGTGTTACAAACAACGCGGGGATCTCTGGTGCACTCGATGTCGGGCAGACGGACATACCAAGGATACTTGCCCAGATTTTTGAAACTACTCGTTGTCAGGGGCACCGAACCCTTTGATTTGTGGCAGTGTACCATGGTGCCACATTTGTCAAGTATATGGTCATCGACATGAAGAGTGAGGTTACATGTAGAAGATGGTGACGAAGCTGACAAACCTATACTGCACATTTTGTTGATTTGTCAGGCATGAAGATAAAGATTGTTGCGCATATGACCTACTCCAGGAGAGAACATATGACTCATATTATGTGAAGGGAGAGGATCATCCGGCAGTACAACAACCGCAGTTGTAGGTGGTGCAACCACCACCTCAACCGCAATATGTACCACCACTATAGATGCAGTTTATGCCGCAACAACAGTTCGTGCCACAACCATAGTTGAACCAGATGCATATGGCTCCGCAGTAGTCACATTATGTCAGTCAACGCAGTATGTCCAACAACAGAAGAATCCACCGCAACAAGAATTTTCTCATCCATAGTATCAACAACAAGGATGATTCCGCAGAGAATTTTGAGGAGGAGGAGGAGGAGGAAGAGGTTGCGAACCTTTCCAATGTTATAATTGCGGTGTACTGGGGCATTATCCGAGAAATTGTCTGCAATTACAATGTACGTGTACATATTGTACCGATATTGATCACAGTGTTGAGAACTGCCCACAACTGATCGCGAGGTGGCAGGCCGAAAATGTTCCTCAGTTACAAAATTAGAATCAGTGTAGAACCAGAATCAGTTGCAGAACCAGAATTAAGTGTAGAGTCAGACTCAGTTGCAGAATAAGGCTCAGAACCAAATTCCGATTCAGAACCAGAATCAAGTGCAGAATCAGACTCAGTTGTAGAATAAGGCTTAGGACCAAATTTCGATTTAGAACTAGAATACAAATCATAACGTGGGACAACCTGTGAATCCACCATTGAACCAGAATCAAGGACCGATGGTTGCGATGATTTCAGTGGAACCCATGACGTAGTATGTTGATGTCGCAGTCATCACTCGTGGAGGTGCGACGACAGGAGAAGATGGGCCCCATCCACAAGTTTGGCTAGCTGGGAAGAAGAAGGTACAATTTGACATCGATGCTGACAAAGACACATTCTTTGAAGCACATGATATGATCGGAAGGAATCCTAGTAAGTCACATGTGTATGAAATTCCCATTGTTTTTTATTCCACTTTGGAGGCAAAACCATCGTGACAACATGGTACCTTGTAGAGCTTCTTTGAGAGTTGTTTGTCGCTGGAAAGAGATCTCGATGCTCTTGCCGAGATGGAGAGTTTGTTGCATCGACCGGATAAAGGGTGGAAGGATTGCACAGTGAATTCTTTGCATACGAAAAAGACAAGGAAAGAGATGCGCATGAACATTGTAGAAGGAGCAAGTCGACGAAGTTGACTTGAACGAAGACCGACTTAGTCGATCAGCCGACTAAGTCGGTCGGCCGACTAAACTAGTTAATTAGGTCGGCTAACTAACAGTCGTGTCGGTTCACCGAACTGACAGGTAGTTATTTTGTAACTGTTTGTAACCTGTATATATTAGGCTGTTGAGCCAAATGAGAACTCAGTTCAGTTCTCTGCTTTGTATAATCTTATTGTGATAATATAATCTGTTCCATTCTATCTGTTCTTGTCTCTTGTCTCCGTTTATATTTATGTATGTTTTAGTATGTATTATTAGTAACCTTATGTGATCTGTGAGATTACAACATTGGTTCTGTTGCCGGTAGTACATGCCTAGAATATATGCTCACATATGATACCAGAGCAGGAGATCAAGGACTGGTGGGAGCGTAAAATTGCCAATTATTTACAAAATTACGTACGTAGGAACAGACTAACAGTCGCAGAAGCCAAAGCAAGATTCTTTACAGAGACACACGAGAAGTTTGTCGAATCCGTGCCACACCTATTGAAGCAACTTCTGGATGAAAAAGACCGACGCAACTAAAGAAGAACAGTTGCTGGAGAAGCTGATTTGAGGGGGCTGAACAAATTTGTCGGAGTGGTGTGAGAAGATCGTCGACGATTTCTATGAGGAGCAAGCAATCGAAGACCGAACATCAGTGGAAACTGTAAAAGCTAAGTTCTACATAGATTTCACCGACCAGTTTCTGCGCTCCCTGCCGACCTTGCTGTTCAAGTTCTTGATCGAAAAAGGAGCAGGCCACATCGTCGAACCTCGACCATCGCTGTGCGAACCGCCACCGAATACTAACTGGGCGGAGAAACAAAAGAAGTGGGAGAAATTCATTGCTGAAAGGGAGTGGGAGTACTTCCTGAGCAAATAGACAGCACTATCCGAGCTTTCTAAAAAGCGTCGGGTAGGCCATGGGGGGGTAGTTGGTCGTGTGTTGGAAAGAGAGCATAGTGGATCCTAGTCGAGCAGAACCCAGTATTAGTCACCAGTAATGAAAATTCGACCGAAGGGAATTCGAAGGTATAGTATTGTAGGAAAGTATGTCGGACATTAAGAAAATCGAAAGGGACGAAAGACAGCAGAGACGGGAAGCCAGACAAGAAAGAGCAGCAGAGCTGCAACAAAGACAAAACCCTAGGGAGACCGACCGTGAGGAGATTCCGCCAGAGTTGGGTCATGACCGACATGGAGAGGGCGTATAAGAAGAGACGGCCCCTAAGGACGAAGAAGTGTGGATAGAGCAGCCTGAAGCTCTCCAAATAACTGTCCCCAACCAAGGAGTAACCCTTTCCACAGTAAACCTGCGTACCACAATACAGACTATTATTGAAGATGACCTCCGACTGAGAGCTGGTGACATTACTATCTGGAGCCGACTAGGTGACGAACCATACCCGGGACAACATCTTGTTATATGCCGACCGGTCGAAGGGAATTGGGTGACTTTTCAAACGGCACCATCCTTTCGGAGTATCCACTTGCTCTTACCGACACATGAAGGAGCACCCCCCTGCCACATACAACTTTAGAAGAAATCCAAGATTCAAACTTGAGCACGCAAAGTTCCAGTGGACCATCGACAATACAAATCCATAACAATCCACTGTACAACGACAAATCGACCCCCGACGGAGGCACAAGTTTCGTCGACCAAAATTCCTTAGGCTCGACTATATCAACAACCCCACCTCTTTCACCACCACCCACACCCCCACCTCCGCCGCCGTCGAAAAGCAGTGATAGTGATTCAGACATGGGTCACGGATCTGCTCATATTCCTCTTTACGAGGGGGATGAAGACCCGAGACAACATTGGTTCCTCTGCGAGTCGACCTGGGAAGCAAACCAGGTGACGGATGAAGAACGACAGATGGCTCAGTTCGCAGGGGCCCTAAGGAAACGAGCCCTGACATGGTTCATGAAATTCTCAGAAAGGACGCCCAAAGCAACGAAAGCGGAGATAAAGGCGTAGTTCTTATCCTTTTTCAAATCCCCAGACGCTAAGCACCTGGCAGCCAAAAAGCTGAAAACAACACAACAGAAACCAGGAGAGATAGTCCGCGACTACGACAAACGCTGGAAGGACCTATTAAGCCAATTAGATTATGTTATTGATGAGCAATTTCTAATTCAATGGTTCCTTGCAGGATTATCCCAGAAAGTTCTCCGACATATCAGTCTGGAAACATTTAAGACATATGAAGATGCGTTAACCAAAGCTCTGCAGGTCGAGATGGATGAAGATATACCTGCATATCCGACAGACCACCGGTTAGAGGAACAGTTAGAAAATGTGCAGAAGTCCTTAAAAGAACTCACCCTAAAAAATCAGGAAGTTTGGTGTACCAACTGCTCGACGGCCGGTCATTCAAAAGATAATTGTCGACAATAGTATATCCGACAAGATGTCCGCTTCGTACAAACTACAGCGTTTTGCGACATTTGCCAGAAGCGTGGAGACCATTCTACAGCCGATTGTCCATATAACATGAAGAATGGAAAGGCTTCCTGGTGCACTATCTGTGAGACAAAAAGTCACAACACGGTCGACTGTCAACTCAACCTGAAAAACAGACAGAACTATCAGGCAGTCTACCAAACGAATGCAGTCGCACAGAACAATGAGCAAAGCAATACAAACAACCAGAACGGGCAAGGACACGACGGCCGAAGATATGAACGTCGGTACGACAATCGACGACAAAGATATGAAGGAAGAGGTGGATTCGTCGGGAATCGTGATATACGAACTTGTCAACCCACACAATGCTTCATTTGCTATAAAGAGGGGCACCGCTGCGCAGACTGTCCGTACAAAGACAGAACTGACCTTAAATTTTGTACACATTCTGGAGTAGGCGATCACTCCTTGGAGGATTGTCCTACTATGTTGGAAAAGATCAATAATAAAAAGAATGTTAATGTCTTGTCTTGTGTCCAGAAGCATGATGTAATACCCACTAAGAATTTGCACATTGTCACTCGACAAGGCACAAAGACAGGGCATGATAACCCTCAGATCAGCAAAATTAAAAATACAAACACATACCCTAACCCTAGCAAAGAAAGACAAACATATCAAGAAGCCACACACATATTTCACGATATTGCACAACACGAAGACCTAGTTCATAGTCGACCTAACACAGTCCAGTAATTAATCTAGCTAACTCAATCAGACAAATCAGTTGCCCAATTCATCGACTTATTGCACACACTAAAAGACACCACCAGGGAAAAACAAACTAAGAACATTTGTAGCTTAAACCAAAAGGATAAAAATGATGTCGACCCGCTTGTCGACCTAGAAATCGAAGGTTACCATGTCCGACAGGTAGTGCTCAATTTCGGGTCTCAAGTAAATATTATGACCACGAACACATGGGAACAGATGGGTAAACCTCGACTCTATGAGTCAGGAATCTATCTAAAACTAGCCGACCAAGGTCTCATTGAACCCATTGGGGTTTGGAGAGATGTCAACACAACCATTAAGGGAATCTTGACCAAGGTTGATTTTGAAATTATCGACCCAAAGGAAGGTTCTAGCTCCTTCCCAGCCCTCGTAGGTCGACCATGGGGTCGAAAAATGAAAGCCTCTGTATCCCTAGACAAGGAAAGAATCAATCTTAAAGGAAATGGTCACAAGGTCATTGTACCCATTAATCCTTCCCAAGGACAACCTTGGACTGAGCCAATTGATGAGGAAGTAGATGTTAGACAACTCTACCAGATTCACAACAATCTGGACTATACAGAACCAAACGCCTAAGGGGAAATTTACTTAGGTAACCCAGACTCAGTTGGCTATAATTCAGATGCTGAATTATATGACTGGGAGATAGAAAATTATGAAACACAAGTAAGAGGGTGCTGGACTATCCAAAAAGTACAGAAAAAACCCACCCGACAGTGCTTTGTCATCTTAATTATCCCTAAGATCTTTGAAAAACGACTCAGAGAACGCCCTACCTTACATCCGACCAACGTAAACACTCCACAACAACTAAGGTATAAGGAAAGGGAATCCCCAGTCCTACATGTCAAACAAGTCTCTAAAAATATTGGAGAACATGGCCGACTTTAGAGCTTAGTAGAAACATTCACAGGTCAAGCAGCTAGATGGTGGGATACCCATCAGACAAAACTCCAGACCTGGACTACTGCTGCAACCTTCTTTGTCGAACGGTTTGGAGGGAAAAAGTTAACACAGGAATCCCAAATCCCTATCTTCACCCAAGGCCAAAACCCAGAATACCACATTAGGACTTGTGAAAAAGAGTGGAGAAGGCTTGGACATAAGGATGAACGAGCCTGGCCACACTTATTCCCCTCAACCCTCGACGACTTACCTAGTAAGTGGTATAAGATGGAAGAAGCTAAGGAAGAAACCTTCTTCTGGCATGAACTAAGGGAAAATTTCATTAAAGCCTTCAAATTTGAACCTCAAAATGAACAATTAGCCGAGCCAGCAGCACAAATCAAACACTTCCTCCAACCGACTGAAAAATTTCCCTATCAAAACCCTTGACATACCCAGAACTGTAACATCATCCACACCGAATCAAAAGTCGAGTTGACCCGGTTACAATTAGAGAATGAAAAAACCGAAGGCAAGAGCTTCAGATGGAAAGCCAACCATGCTGAAACCACAAAACCTATCTATTCAATTCTAAGGGTCGCGACCGGCGACAAACCAGACCTCGACAGAATGACTGTAGCCGACTTCCCTGCTACATTCTCACAATTCATAGAAGGGAGTCGACCGATCAACGAAGAAAAAGCCCTGGAGTGGTTAGATGCAAAAGTGAAAACTAAGGAGGTCAACATTTCAAATGACGACCGTCCAAAAATTGCAAAGATTGGTGACTATTGGAGTGAACAGACTGCCGAAATAGTAACCTTACTTAAAGAATTCTAGGATGTATTTGCCAGAGACTATAAAGACCTCAAAGGGTTAGTCCAGGAAAGGGGTGAAATGAAAATAGATATGAAACCTGATGTCCGACCTATAAAGAAAAGACCCTATAAACTAGCTCATAAGTACAAGGAGATAGTTAAGAAGGAAATAGAAAACATGTTAGCAGCAGGAATCATCTACCCTATAAACCAGTCGGAATGGGCAAGTCCCATGGTCGTTCAGCCTAAGAAACATGATCCGACCAGGTTAAGAATTTGTGTCGACTTTAGGGAACTCAACAAAGTCACACTCACAGATCCGTTCCCCACACCCTATGCTGATGAAATCTTGAATAAAGTTGCAGGACATGAATGTTACTCATTTACAGATGGATTTTCAGGTTACAATCAAGTACCTATAGCAAAAGAGGATCAAAAGAAAACAACCTTTGTATGTGAATTTGGGTCCTTTGCCTACAGAGTTATGCCTTTTGGGTTGAAGAATGCACCTGCAGTATTCTCCTGAATTGTGGTCAAAACATTCCAAGAGTATATCTATAAGACCATGGCAGTCTACTTTGACGACTGGACAATCTACTCCACCTTGAAGGATCACTGCACATGGCTCCGACTTATGCTGGAAAGATGTCGACAGATACAACTTTCCCTGAATATTAAGAAATGTATCTTTATGACTCCCATAGGCATACTCCTCAGACATATTGTCTGTAAGGAAGGCATCAATGTCGACTTTGCTAAAATTAAAATCATCCTCGACCTGAAGCCCCTAATAAACCCTAAACAGGTTCGGGTGTTATTGGGCCATACAGGATATTATAGGAAGTTCATACGACACTATTCAGACATGACTTACCCACTAGAAGAATTACTAAAGGACGATATAGAGTTTAAATGGACGGAAGAGTGCCAAATATCCTTCGACAAACTGAAAAGAAAATTGGTCGAAGCCCCCATACTCAAGTTTCCAAATTGGTTGACCAAATTTCATGTGCATATTGATGCATCAGGAATAGCAATAGGTGCAATACTGACACAACTAGGGGATGATGGGATGGATTACCCTATCGTATACAGTAGTCGAAAACTAAATAAGGCTGAAAGGAACTATTCGACCACCGAAAGAGAAGCCCTAGGTATGGTCTTTGCACTTCAAAAGTATCGAAATTACCTCCTAGCCAACCCCTTCATATTTTACACCAACCATCAAGCCTTGAAGTATCTTGTTAATAAACCCCTTCATCATGGAAGAATATGTCGCTGGATGCTTCTTTTCCAAGAGTTTGAATTCGAAGTTGTTGTCCGACCAGGGAAGCTAAATGTTGGGCCCGACCATCTATCCCGTATCGACACAGGGGAGGAACCGACTGGAATCGACGACGACCTGCCAGATGCCCACTTATTTCGTATAGAAGCAGTACCAGAAGAACTAGAAGAAATTGCCCAGTTCTTAGAGACAGGCCAGGCACCAGAAGGTCTGAACACCAAGAAAAAACAAATCTTAGCTATGAAGGCTGCCCCTTACAGCCTCATCAATGGATTTCTATATAAAATGGGGTTAGATGACATTCTCAGACGATGTGTACTCAACCCTGAATATGCTTTATCCCGAAGCATTATCAAGAAGCTAGCTAAAAAGATAGCTATCGCCCGGAAGAAGATAAAGGAGCAAAAACTACAACAAGGCAGGGGTAAGCGCAAGCTTATCCTTCCCGAATCGTCCGACGATGAGGAGGAGTTAGCAGCTGCAGTCGTCGACATAGTCGAAGATGCCCGTGCAAACAAAGTGTCAGTTGAAGACCGACTTAGTCGATCAGCCGACTAAGTCAATGGTCCGACTTAGTCGATCAGCCGACTAAGTCGGTCGGTCGACTAAACTAGTTAATTAGGTCGGCTAACTAACAGTCATGTCGGTTCACCGAACCGACAGGTAGTTATTTTGTAACTATTTGTAACCTGTATATATTAGGCTGTTGAGCCAAACGAGAACTCAGTTCAATTCTCTGCTTTGTATGAACTCATTGTGATAATATAATCTGTTCCTTTCTATCTGTTCTTGTCTCTTGTCTCTGTTTATATTTATATATGTTTTAGTATGTATTATTGGTAACCTTATGTGATCTATGAGATTACAACAAACATTTAGATTGGGGACTATGAGGTAGATTCAGTCATCCTGGATCTAGGCTTAGATGTTAATATTATGACAAGATAGACATGGAAAAATATGGGGATCGCGACAATGAGCTGGTCCCCTATGCATCTACGACTTGATAACCAGGACAGAGTAATACCGATTGCGAGAGTTCTGTATCTTACGGTGGAAGTCAAAGGTATGAAGACCTTTGCTGATTTTGATTTGATTGAAGTTGTCGATGGTGGAGGATCTTAACCTGCGTTGCTGAGGATCGGATGGGCCAAGGACAGTACAACAATAATTTTAAGAAGCGCCTAATGACATATGAAAATCAAGACATCATAGTCATTGCTCCGATGGATCCAAATGAAGGGAAAATGTATATTGAGCCAGTGAAAGATGAAGTTATTAGGGGATGGGATCATGCATATAACATTTCAGAAGACCATGTACATCTGACTGCTTATGGAGAACTTGGTTGGCACAACGCTAGCTCTGCGTCTTTTGACTCTGATGATATTTTAGAGAACTGGCGAAACCGCTTGCATGAAGTGTCGCTACAAAAATGTGGCCTGATTACGCAGTCACTGTGCCGTGTCGCGACTGAAACCATTGAGTCACCAATTTATGAAGGAATGCTTGAGTTTTCGAGTTTCTTGTTGCATTTGAATATAAGGTTTCAGAACCACAGCGGTTGCTGGCATTGGAGGAAGCGCTAAAGTCAACTCTAGCACGCTGGTGGGAGACCCATAGGAAGTTGATCACTAGATGGTCACAGTGTCAAATATTGATGATCGGTCGCTTTGGAGATGTGGAAGTATACCACGCTAGAAGATATGATGGACATAACAGTATTGGTGATCATCTGATTGATGCCAAACCTTGTGGGCATCGCGACCAAAGGATGAGTGGGTCCATGCCTTTGTCCACACATTGGATGAAATGTCGCGATATTGGTACGTATCAGTTGAGTTGTGCAGAGAGATCACTACATGGGAGGAGTTGAGGGTTTTCTTTACTCACCTTCAGTTTCGCGGATGCCAACCCAGATATTCATAATGCATTGCAGCTTATCCATGATGTTGTTTTGAAGGTAGTGCCGGTCGCATATCCAGTGGATCCGCATGCGCATTGTCACATGCAGTCGATGATGGAATGTTATAATGTGTCAAGAGATCCAGATGATGACGATCTACGAAATATTAATATTCCAGAAAGCGAATGTACCGATGGATCCAATGAATTAGCCATTGAAGATCGAGAAAGTCAACATTGGGAGAAAAGAGAACCCACAGTTTGTAAATGTCGGGTACTACTGGGACGAAGAAATGATGGAAAATATTACAGACTTGTTGCATGAATTCCAAGATTTGTTCCCTACAAAGTTTTCTGAGATGAAGAGGATACTGGGAGATTTAGGGTAGATGAACATTCCATTGAATCCAGATGCGAAACCAGTAAGGCAGAGGCCATATCGCCTGAATCCGCAATACAAAGAGAGGGTCAAGGCTAAGCTTGACAGGATGCTAGATACTGGAATAATTGAGCCGGTTGAAGAATCTTAATGGATCACTCTTATGGTGGTCCAAGACAAGAAAACGGGTGAGGTTTGGATCTGCTTCGGTCTGAGAAAATTGAATGATGCGTGTATGCATGATCCATTTCCGACAACATTCACGGATGAAGTTTTAGAAGGAGTAGGCGATAAGGAGATGTATTCATTCACAGATGGGTTTTCTGGCTATCACCAGATCAGGATCGCAAAAGAGGATTGCCACAAAACAACATTTGTTACTGAATGGGGATGTTTTCAGTACACGGTGATTCCTTTTGGGTTGGAGAATGCACCTGTGATATTTTCTTGGGTTGTTGTCGCTGCATTCAAATATTTTTTGCAGAAGTTTTTGCAAATTTACATGGATGATTGGACAGTTTATGGATTGATTAGAGACCATCTGGAAAACTTGCGAATGATGCTGGAAAGATGTTGATAACACTAGATCGCATTGAACTCGAAGAAGTGTATTTTCTATGCACCTTTTGGGATGCTGTTGGGTCACATTGTTTGCAAGCAAGGACTGTTGCTTGACCCTATGAATATTGTGCTGATTTTTAGCTTACCGCCGCCTACAAATGTGAATATACTTAGAGCAATGTTGGGTAACACAAGGTATTATCGCAAGTTCATATGAGGGTATGGTGCGATCACAACACCAATGGAAAAGTTGCTGAAGAAGGATGCTTCATTTCTATGGACTCAAGAGTGTCAAGGAAGTTTTGACACAATGAAGGCCCACGATGGCTTTCGCATCGATCTTGGTTTTCCCTGATTGGAATAAGGAGTTCCATGTTCATGTGGATGCATCATCTGTTGCGCTGGGAGTGGTGCTCGCGCAACCAGGAGAAGGAGATCTTGAACACCCGATTGCCTTCTCTAGTCAAAAGCTATCGTCTGCAAAGAAAAACTATACGACCACAGAAAGGGAAGTTCTAGCGATGGTATATGCGTTACAAAAGTTTAGGCATTACTTGTTGGGTGGTCATTTCAAGATGTTTACATACCATTCTTCTTTGAAGTATCTAGTCAATAAGCTTGTGTTGGGGGGGAGATATGCTGCTGGCTACTTCTCTTTCAGGAGTTTGATTTTGAGATAATTGTGAAGCAGGGTCGCTTTAATGTTGGCCCTGATCATTTATCCTGAATTGAGACAGGTGAGGAACCTACAAACATTGAAGACTAATTGCTAGATGAGTAGTTGTTCAGAGTCAACATAGCTAATGATTACTATGATCAAATCATTTAGTTTTTGGCAATGGGAACCGCACCGAAGGACTTTACTACAAGTCAGAAGAAGCAGTTGGTTGTTAAGGCCTCGGATTTCTAGTTGATCATTGGACAACTATATAAACTAGGACTAGATAAGATCTTGTGGCGATGTGTCCTTCTGCATGAACAAGGGAAGATTTTAGCAGAGGCCCATGCGGTAGTTGTTGATTGGCATTATGGAGGATGAGCTACTACAAGGAAGGTGCTTTGCACAGGGCTTTGGTGGCCCACCCTCCATTCTGATGCGACTGATTATGCGCGAACCTGCAATGTCTGTCAATGAACTGGAAAACCATCACGAAGGGATGAGATGCCGATGGTACCTTAGGTGACATGGAAGCCATTTGATAAATGGGTGGTGGACTTTGTGGGACTAATTAACCCACCTGGGAAGCACACTTGTGTGAGGTATATCATTTTAACAACAAACTATTTGACAAGATGAGCGGAGATTGCACCGATCGTGAATTGCACCATTGCGACAGTAGCGAGGTTCTTATTTGAAAACATTGTGACGTGGTTTGGATGTCCAACGATATTAATGAATGACCAGGGGAGTCACTTCATCAATCACACAATTAGCGCATTGAAAGAAGAGCTTCAGATACAACATAAGAAGAGTACCCCGTATCATCCGCATGCAAAAGGGACAGTGGAGGCCTTCAACACAATATTGGAGCATGCGCTTACAAAGGTATGTAACACAAACCGTGATGACTGGGACTTGAATATTCCAACAGTATTATGGACATATCACACCACTTGCAAGAGATTGACGGAATAGACAACATTCAAGTTGGTGTATGGGAAAGAGGGAGTCATGCCTATGGAGTACATTGTTCAGAGTCTACGCATTGCAACAACGACGGGCATGGATGAGGAAGCAACACTAGAAGAATGATTGGACAAGTTAGTTCAACTTGAGGAAGACCGCTTTGTCACGGGTTTTCATCAACGCGTCGAGAAGGATCGACAGAAGGCTTGGCATGATCGCCATATCAAGAATAATCAATTTCAGTAAGGAGATTTGGTGTTGTTGTACGACAACAAGTTCATGAAGCATTAGGTAAGTTACATATGCAATGGTTTGGTCAATATCTTGTTAATTCCATTACTTTTAGAGGTGTAATTCAACTACATCAGTTAGACAGAGCGATGCTGCCACTGGTTAATGGTAGAAAGCTAAAGCCCTATAGGATGGGCCTAGAACCACACAATGCTTGAGGCACTGCGTAATGAAAAAGAAGAAGAAAAAGTAAAAGTAGGTAGGATGATGGATAGACGGAAGGCGCACCAGGAGGAAGTGGATGCACAAGAGTAGGATCCAGTAGCACAATTAGTAAGGGTTGTCGCAATGACCACAGGGTCGCGACCTAGTCAAATCAGTAATAAATGAGAACAATTAAAAGCAGTTAACCCACTACGCTTGATGAAGCGACGCACATTTATGGCTGATTCAACCATTGGATTGACAGGATCGCTGACAGATTTGGGTCGTTAATGACGGATTTGGTCATGATGATCAACATGATTCGGTCATGATGGTTAAAGGATTGATTTGGCACTATAAGAAGAGGCCAATTGCGGTCCAAAGTTATCATTGTGCAAGGTTGAGTTGAGTTGCATAGTTGTAGAACGAGTTGACAAGTGAATCCGAGTGAATTGGGTGAATTGCTAAGTATAGAGAGGGTGCGCGACTATTCAGTCTTGTAGGGCATTGGTGTGGTACACAGAGTGACCCAGTCACAGTAGAGATCTCGAGTGAATGGGATTCACCAATAAGACTGGTAAGCATAGTGGAATAAATCTCCAGCATGCCGATAGGATCATCCTCGGTACCGAAGAAGAAGAGGAAGAGTCATAAACCTAGCTCTTCGACGCCGTAGAAAAAGCATACCAGAACATCTATGAGGGCAGTGAAGGAAACTATGTAGACATGGCCATCGAGCTCGAGAATTGTGGAGTCAGCGGCTTGAACATGGGTGTCTATCAAGGAAATCCCTGGGTATATATCCCCTAGTTGGCTTGGTGCGTAGACCAAGAAGCCCACTAAAAATAAAAAGTACCAACCGAAGCTGCCAACGATACCACAAGGGATGGTATGCACTTTCGACATTGTGCCTGCAATGATGAGAATGAAGTACGAGGACCATGACTTGCTCACATTGGAAGATGTTGTGCATGAACCATATATGCCGATGGTAGCAGTCGGGGGCGGCCCGATAGCACACATTCCACACAACTAGGCGCGTGGACTGGACAAAGCTGGGATGATAGGCTTGATCAACACGACGCACTTTGGGTGGCCTAACAGAGTAAAACAAATGTGTGAAATAGCTTTTGGCATGCTTCCATTGAGGATTTTTGTGGCTGGATAAGCCATTCGAAGTCATGGTGGGAATGATTTTAGAAATAATAGTGCTGCCCAAGGATGGGCCAGAGCCCTCACAGTATTTTCGAGGAAAGGATAATGACAAGAAGCTTGAGGCGACATTGAAGAAGCGCTATGCTTTAGAGCACGACGGGTAGGCTTACCGCATTGATAGTATCAACGACCACGCGGTGCGCATCAACGCAAGGATTTTGGCCAGCAAAATGATCAGGAAGAACCGCCCCATCCAATGTAACTCGGGGGTGGTTTCATGTGTTGAGCAGTGTGCGCAAGGCATACAAAGGAACTGGTCCCTCTTTCTCATCATCCAGTTGGTGGAGGATGCAATGGCAGTGCAGGTGAGTGATAAACCATTTACATACAGTTGGTTACTCATCTTTATCGTGCTAGTGGCTTGGATGGAGCCAGATGACTATCAAGGTATGGATGTTGAAGTGATAAAAGTATGTAAAGGTGCACGATATCATAATCTATGGTGGGTAAAAGAACAAGAAAGATTGACGGATTGTGCGATCCAATTTTGGATCTATTGGGAAGTGTTGCAGGCGACATCGGTGAAAGTTCCAAGGTTATCTGAGGAAGCTGCAACAAAGTATCAAAGGATTGCACGGTTTGCAATTGGAACCCATGCCATTCATGTCGAAGTGCGGTGTGACCCAAACAAGCAATGGTTATCGATGCCTTATAAATTGTCTGATGTAGAGTTGGAGGTAATCGTTAATGATTGGCCTGCAGAATGGTGAGAACTAGTTAGTTTGGAAGAAGTATCGATAGGACCCCCGATGGACACACCTGTTGATCTCGTGCATAAGGACGACCAACAGAGTGATTAGGATTCAGACCAAGAATTGTTGACAGAGACGCCCACTGACCCAGAAGCACAACGCGCATTCTAAGAGTCGAGGACGAAGAAGCTCCAGGAACATGGTACAACTAGTAGCGCGACGTTAGCAATGGAGGTGCAGTTGAATCGGCTTGTCAAGGACGTTACAGATGCAACCGACATGATAA
Source organism: Pseudotsuga menziesii (assembly GCA_001517045.1). Taxonomy (NCBI): domain Eukaryota; kingdom Viridiplantae; phylum Streptophyta; class Pinopsida; order Pinales; family Pinaceae; genus Pseudotsuga; species Pseudotsuga menziesii. The sequence goes on along the minus strand of LPNX011128440.1, from coordinate 48,304 downwards.
GAAAGGAAATGAAGAAATCAACACAAGATGGATTTGTGGAGGAAATAACCAAACTTGATTCTTTACATGATTTTGTTTTGAAGAGAGCGCCAGAACGTGCGACTGTGTAGAAGTTCACGTCAATCAACACTGAGCTACGGGTTAGGAATGTGCAAATTCCCCCAACTGTGATTGACGCTGGAAGAGAGGACTTGAATACCTCCCTACAGTAGTTGCAGGACATATCACTAGATATCAACATGCTGTCCACATAGACATTGGTACACATGCAGCGAGTCGCCAACCAGGAGTTGGCAGACAGACAGAAAGAAGTCAACGATCGATTCTTGTGGTCGCAGGAGAAAGAGGAGAGAGCACAAAAAGAGGTTTAAGAATTGCAGTAGGCAAAGGAGAAGTTGTTGGAAGAGAAAGCACAGGAAGTCACCGCGCTGAAGCAAGCACAAGAGGATTTGAAGGAAAAGAGCATCGAGGAGATTACAAAATTGAAAAAAGGAACAATATTGCCTTGTAGTTGAGAAGGCACATCTCTTTGATAGACGAGTAGAGTTGGAAACGGTAGTTTCAGATGCCTGTTAGCACGTACTAGAGAGTACCATAGAGCTGGATGCAGTGGCCAAAGCGCAACAACTTGGGGCCATCATTTCCCAGTTACAGAGGGACAACAACATTTTGGAGGCCTTGGTGCACCCGACCACACCGAAGAGAAAATAACAGAGCGAAAGAGTGTTATAGAAGAGTTGGCAACACAACTTGATGAGATGGAGAAAGAGGCAAAGAAAGTGATGGATGCGACTACGCAGTTTTGGGGAAGCATAATGTAGGACAAGTAGTTGGCGCAACTGACCACACAGTTGTAGGAAGCATAAGGACAACTAGAGACATTGAAGACATCGCTGAGAGCGATGCCATTGATGGTTCAGATCACCAAGTCAATAAAGCTAAAAGAGCCGCAAAAATGAGTAGCGAAGGCACAATAAAGGCAACAACGATGCAACACACAACTAGATGAGTTTCAAGAGATTCAAGTGTAGCTCTCACTTAAAGCAGTTTCTGCGTTGCAGCCAACAAAAGAAGGTAAAAAGGAGATCATTGAGAAAATGGTCGAGCATTTAGTCACACATGATCTGACGATGAGCCAAGAGATAGCTGATAGAGTCAAAGAGCAGGTCAAGGCGATTACTCAGCAGTATCAGGATTTCAAGAACAAGATTACTGAGTATACCATGTCCAGCTAGCGTGGCTCGAGGGCGAGCCACAAGATTGTGTTGGGGTCTTGTTGGCAGGCGGTTTTGGATAAGATAGTTGCGCAGCATTGCGGATGCTGCACAAGCTCAAAGACACCGCGCAAGTGGAAGATGGCGCACAAGGTGGAAATATAATATTTTATGTAATTTTGTGTCACCTTTTGTAGTTTTGGACCACATTGTGCAGATGTTGGTCATTATTTTGTAGAATCGGTTAAGAGTTAGTTAGGAAGTTGTCAAAGTGGACCTTGAATGTAAAGGCGCAAGCCTATAAGTAGATGTTGAATTGCAATTGTTAATAATCCTTGCTAAGATCTGTGTGTGGGTGTGGAGAATATCTTAGAGGATTCGAACTGATATCTGTTGATCTGTGACCTATTTTGGAGAATCTATGATTTTGCACAGAAGTAATATGACAAGATGGAAGTTGATTTGGATAGCTGTGTTCTTTTCTATTTTCCTATTTTACTGGTTCCTGTGACTAAATGATGAATGTTATGTGAATCTGTGAAATGGAACTATGATGTAATGTTTCCCTGTTTTAAATGATGTTACCCCATTGGATCTGTTTGCACATCAATATGTTTTCTACAGTTATGAATGAATGATGTGATCTGTTGAAAAATGATAATGAGTAGTTTTGGTAATGCTTAAGTGACATTAGAGGAAATTTCAATTTAAAATGGGCCTTCAAAAAATAATACAAATTCCATGTCATCATGTATTATCCAATCAAAATGCTTTAAAATTCAAATAGGGAGCACCTCTTAAACACATTTTTTAATATAAATTTGGGGATAGGTATCATTAAAAAAAATACTTTTTTGTTCGTATTTTCGACATATCTCCTTGTGTATTTACTCAAATTTCGATCAGGAGAGCTTGTTGGATGCAGAATTAAATTCTGCATCCAACGAGTACCAACTCGACATACTTTTGATGGGACCCTCTACCCCAAAAACAAGAAATACCTGAAAAATGTGATGATGATGTCATCATCACATTTTTTCAGGTATTTCTTGTTTTTGGGGTAGCGAGGCCTGTCAAAAGTATTGCGAGTGGGTACTCGTTGGATGCAGAATTTACTTCTGCATCCAATGAGCTCTCTCGATCGAAATTTGAGTAAAAACACATGGAGATATGTCAAAAATACAAACAAAAAAGTAGTTTTTTCTTTTCTTCCTCCAAAATTAATAAATATTATTTTATTATTTTAACTATGATTTTATTAATTTTCCTCAGGAGGCCCATTTTGAGTTGAAATTTCCTCTAATGATGATCATATCTGTTAATGTCACGCTAAGTCGATAAGTGGATTCACATGGTCCCTTGTCATTCTACGGAAACTTGGTTCCGTCAGCTCTCCCTTGAACATCTCGAGTGAGACTTCATCTGCTCTGCTGGTGTTGTCGGACGGGGTAAAACCTGTCTGGGCTGGTTCTCAGGGAGATCGCGATGGTTTGGGTGTTGATAGAGTGGGAACCCCTATCGACCACTTTTGTTGGCTGGGTTTGTGCCAACAAAGATGCAGATTGCAAACATTCTCACTAAGAGGCTTGGCGTGATGCAGAATGTCTCTCTCACTAAGAGGGAGTGTTGATGTTTCTCCAGGTTGCAACGTTGTGCATACATTCTCTCAAAGTGGTCATGCTAGTTTTACCAAGAGCCTCAGTCATATGGCTAGAGGTGAATGGCCCAAGCAGAGGTAGTCCTCCTCCCATTATCCTTAGTCATATGGTGTGGGGAGATTGGCCCTAGGGTGCTATCACAATATTACCTATTCCGTGATGGAGTGATCTATTCTATATTAAATATTTGATTTGTTTATTTAATAGGGGCTTTAATTTCCTTGTGGAATATACAAGTCTAGTCTAATGTTGAATTGACGTAGACTCTAAGAAATGTTTAGGACTTCTTGGTGGGTCTATTCAACATTAGAACTCTATGTTTGAATAAACGTGCATGTGAAGAGAAGAATAACATCATCATTCATGGATAACTTTTCTCAAGAATGAAGGAATTCCAATAATAAAGTGGCCAACAAGTAAATCAACATTGAAAATATTAAAAAGGCAAGTCAACCCTAGCAAAAAGACAAGTCATACCCAAAAGTGAAATTTAGGTGTCATGATGTATATAAATAAAGTGCTCAACAAATAATTTCTTCCATACAACTCATCCAAGATAAGATAACTAGTGCACAAGACAAGTAGGGAAAGTGAAGCAACTATTGAAGACTTCTTATCTCTCTTTTGAGTTTGCTATCTTCTCCTCTTAAAGTTCACACTCTCTATGACTAGTGACATTGACACACCCTTGTGATTAGGGTTATTCATGTTGTTGTTGTACTCTTATTATTGGAAAAGTTCTTCTTAAAAAAAATTGTTGGGTTTGCTCCTAAGTTTGGGTTTCCCAAAGTAAAAATATTGTGTCTACTGTGCATGGCTATCTTTCTATGATCCTTTATTTTTACTGTAATTTAAAGTTGAAATTTTTAGTGTATAATTATTCAATGATAATAGTGGGATGAAATTATTGTTTGAAAATCATTAGGAAGTAATTATCAAGATCTAAAGATTGTACTGCTATAAGTAAATTCAACATGATGAAAGGTGTGAGAGGTATGCCTACCGTCACACTAGTAGTATCAATATTGTAACTAAGGGATTTAATTTCAAACGCTACAACCATGGGATTGTTATCTTTCAACTCTAGGTTGAAGAGTTTCAACAATAGTTTAATTAGCTCCAATTCTAACTCTAAATCATACAAATATTTCAATTTCTTTAAAGCACCCCAAGAATCTTTGATAGATAGGATGTGTCGACTCAACTCCTCACTTGTAAAAGTAGCAACCGAGACATATGTTTTATTATCTTTATGCTTTCAAATTGCAAGTTCCTTGCCTTTTGTAGGTTTGGTAGGTGCAATATAATATCCATCTCCATCACAAATGACATCCCAAAGATCATTGAAGATAAGAGTATGCTTTATCTTTCTTGACCATTATGGATAATTTTCTTTTCCACTAAGCACCAACCAACAATTGAAACAAGAGAATGCATTTTCATAAACAAAATTCTTGACAAATTGGTTTATATTCAAAACCAAGGAAGCTATGGGAAAGCTCACACAACAACCAATGGTAAAAACATATAAGCAAGAAGGCATTCGCTCAACCAATGATAAAAACCTCCAAGCAAGAAGTTATTTGCACAACCGTCCATGCAAGAAGGTATTTGCTTAGCTAATGATAAAAATGTTCAACAAGGAAGAAAAAACGTGCAGCGAGTAGGTTAAACATCCCAAGCATCAATAAACACGTTTGGCTACTGAAAAATGGCCCAACAAGAAGAATTTGTTAGACACTGAGAGGGGGGGGGGTGAATCAGTGTAAAGCCAATTTTACAACATTTCTTAACTTGTCATAATTAACTACCACTTCATCATTCCATTATTCTACCAATCTCATAATCATTTCATAAACTTCATCATTCAGATATCATAGCATATGAATCATCAAGAACCATAACACAAAAGAACACAACACTATATAATTTTGTAATCTTTTTGTATTAGTTTTGGTCCGGCTACAACCGTTAGGTAAAATCAGCACCTACTGATACAAAGAGAACCTACTCTGCATCCAGGACCCTGCCTGGTTTTCTTAGACCCTGCTAAGAAGGGTTTGAGGTATCCTAACCTCAAAAGAAAGACAAGCTTGCTTTTACAATTAAAGCTCACTGTCACATCAACAACACTTGTCTCTTCAATCTATTCTGTTGTTGGTCAGTACTACTGATCATCTGATCATCACTCTCATCAACACTACTGCAACACACTTTTCAATCTTCTTTGTTCATCAACACCTTTTCACTGGTCATGTCTTGGCTCATCATACAGTTCATCATAGTCAGTTACAAAGGTCAATATATTTTATCACTGTTCATGTGCATCATCATGATGTTCATCTGTTCACTGCTGCTCATCATAAGCCTCTTGTTAATCTTGTTCATCTGCTCATCAATCTCTGCCCATCATTTCTACTGATTAACACTGCTCATACTCTACTCATCAATACTGTTGCTGATCATCTCTGCTGATCAACACTGCTCATACTCTACTCATCAATACTATTGCTGATCAACACTGCTCATACTCTACTCTGTTGTAACACTACTTGGTATGCTCATTAACATTACTGTTTACTTGTGAAGACAAGAACTAGTATACCATCATTTTACTTGGAAACGTTTGTAGCAGATTTAGTGCAAAGAGCCTTCTCTAGCCATTGATATAAGGGTTTTATTGTTGTAGCAGTTAATTATAACATTTCCCACAGTGCACATGTATGCCAAGATTCACATACAGATACCCAATAATGAAACTTAACTCTTTTACAGTCATATGCTAGCATATTTCAAGGGAGTGTCAGATATGGAAGTGTTTATATATACTCGATAGACACACCATAGAACCCACTATGTCCTCAATTGCTTGGACAACTTGATACACAGTAAATAGGTTTGGAAGGTAGCCTAAATCCTGCATCATCTTGTTTCCCCCAAAGTCTTCAAACATTTACCCACACAAGCAACTTTGCAGCAGTAGATAGGAAGCTCAAAATTGGAATGATCAATCATCAGACAGTCTTTTCAAGGAAAGAGACTGACAAACACCCTCTACAAATGTTCACGATTTTTACTTGGAAATATTATGTAGCAGTGAAGGAAAGACTGGATATATATACCGAACATAGAATTTATGGCCTTTCCATAGAAATTTCAAAGAAAATACAACTTCCTTCTTACTCCTCGAATTGAAAGTCAACTAGCAAGTGCGTCCTTTTGTAGGATCTCATAGCAGATGTACTGATTTCATTCGTAAGGCCACCGAAACCCTTAGTAGTCTTTTCTCCCCCTTTTTACGAATTCAGAGAGGTATAAGTCACTTCAATTCAACAACCCTGGGAATGACTGTAGATGTATCCCCATTGAGAATATACAAGCCTCTTTATGATGCGATTGTGGCTGTAGGTGACGATCAGTTTCTCTGCAAGGAAATTAACTCTTCTTTACCTCTCCAAGGTGGACACGAATTGCTTGGGATGGCCCACAAATAATGTGACAAAAGTGACCCGCTATACCAGACCAGAATACATCCCCCTTTCTTTGCAACCCACAATCATCAGGTGACTGCACTCATCTTTTTGATAATATCTCAGTAAGTAAGGAAGTCGCCCTCCATTTCTTAGTCATGTGGGCAGCATAATGAATAAGAGGGTGTGGGTACTGAACGCCTCTCCTTCTAGTTCACATTGACATGAAAGGAATTCCTCAAGATGCCTTCTACAACAGTAAGAAACAGAAACCCTAGTGCATCCTCTTGGATGACTACGTCCTTCTCCCAAAGCATATAAACTCCATTGAAATCTCATCAACCTTCATATCTGACTGCGACTGCTTTCCTCTTTTCACAGAATATCAGAGCTAAAATTCTCTCCATTTGATCCCATGAGTTCTGTAAGAGAAAGGGATCGGGCCTGCTGTATATCCACAACTCTCTTCCTTCAATAGATGGCATCTCAGCAAGGAAAGGTCATCGGAATCTCCTCAGACATAAGCCCAATTTCACCGTGACAACAACAACAAAAAAAAAGTTTCTCACGTGTTCCTCTTCCATGGACGTCCTTCCAAGCATCCACGCAGCAGAGCCTTCATTCTTCATGTGGCTCACGGGCCCTCTCTTGCACTTTTTACTACTATCAGACTTCATACTGAATATGCCATGACTGCGGAGATGATCAAAAAATGCCTCCATCACCAGCGTTTGCTTGCCTGCCATTGTGTATTTGAGATGGGTTGGTTCGGTTCACCAAGGAATCTGTCACAGCTCTCTTCTATTGGATATCCATGGATAAAAAAAAATATGTTTTGCTGCTATCACCGAATCTTCAGTCCATCTTTGCTAAGCCAACGAACTTTTTCCTCAGTCCACAAATTGCCTCAGTTCAGCGAGTTATCTTCTTACAGCTTGGATTGATTTATTTGGAGTGGAAAGTGATTTTCTTTTATACACTTTCAATATGTCCACGTCCTTGAAATTAGGGCAGACTTGTTATTTTATTTATTATTTAATTTGAATTTAAATTTGAATTTGAATTGTGTCACATATTCTTACCATTTAGATGGTCATCACAAGATAAGGGTATGTCTTAAAGCCATCAACACCCCAATAGCCTTCTTACCATAAGAGGGACCAAGGACCCTTAGTCAAGGGTGTACAATGTGCATTTGACCTTAGGATCAATGTATGTGTGCCATGTGTGTGTGTCCACCACACTGTCATCAAGGATCCCATCATCATGTGTATGGGTTCTAAGACCACAAGCATTCCAATTACATCATCAAGGATCATCAATGATCATTACCAAATGTAAATAAGTGTGTCCAAATGTCATCACATGTGTGTGGGAGCCTTCATCATGCCATCATACAAGCAATGACCTTTGCAAGGGCATCAAGGTCTTCATCAGGGGTTCTTCATCTACCAAGTCTTCATCACCATACATCAAGGGTTCCACATAAGGACATCTTCAAGGTTCAAAGGGCTTCAACATGTCAACTAAGACTTCTCCAAGGGTTTCAATACTCCATCAAACCATCAATAACCATGCAAGCCACAAATGATCACAGAATGGGTCATTGGCCCAAAGGCTTCTTTGGCATGCCAAGGGGCTTCATGGGCTTCCTTAACCACCTAAACCACACAAGAGGACCTCCAAGGATCAAGATATCTTCTGTGGGGATGCTAGGTCTTCTTCTGGAGTACCATGACATCATCATAGCATGAATGACCACAGAATGGGTCATTAATGCCTCTCCAAGACATTTAGGGCTTCTCCATCATCTACCAAGGCTTTAGGACCATCTCTAGGGTCTTTAGCATCATCAGCAGGGTCTTCAACATCTTCAGCAAAGTGGTGGCTTCAAGATCCAGCCTTGTGGGTACAAGGACCTTGTCAACTGGGTACAAGGTGCTTCAAGGCACAAACCCACTTTGTAAGGGATCAAGGCACTGTAGGTGGGACTTGGTGGCATCAATGACATCCCGTGGGGCCACTGCAAGTCCATGTTGGCATCAATGACAATTTCATAAACAACCTCCCCCTTTATCATTGATGACAACAACTCATGCTCCCCCTGTGAGCATGCTCCCCTTTTGTCTTCATCTCTCCCCCTTTGGCATCAATGGCAAAGGGTGTCCACATACCTGTGTCTGAAATCTATGATCACTATTCACTGCTCCCCCTTTCAATATGCACGATCCTAGGACCTGTATTTATGCCTAGAGTAACCATCCTTTCACCTTTGATTTCATTCTCCAGCCTCATGAACTCAAGGTGTGTTAAGGTCTTTGAGAGACCTTACACTTGGCTTGCCATATGGAAACCATCCTCCTTGCTCTGATCAACCTCTCCTATCTGTAACTGCTCGGTCTTCCTCTTCCATACTTGCTTCTTGGCATCTGTCCTTTGAGCATTTGTTCCTTCATTTGTACTGGCTTTCCTTGATGAGTTGTCTAGGTAACTTCTCAAGGATTGTTTTCGTGTACTCCAACAATCTTAAGCTTTGTGCCCAGGCCACTGCAGCTATAACACCTCATCATACGACAATATGCAGCAATGTGACCAACATTGTTGCATGTCCAGCACCTGACTGAGCTGTTGGAACTTCCAACACTTCTTTGATCAGCTTCATTTCTCCATGATTGAGCGTATCCTTGACTGTAGGCATTTGTCTTCTGATCTTCAAATCTTCTTGCTGATGTATATGAAGGACTCCTTCTTGGTTGACTTCTTTGACTTGCATATTCTTAGGCTTTGTGGCCAAACCCACTGCAGGTGTAGCATCTCAATGTGTGACATGTGGCAGCAACATGTCCGACTTGATTACATGTCCAACACCTAACTGAGTCATTGGGGCTTCCAGCCCTTCTTCTTCCATAGAATCTACAATCCATAGCCTTATGACAAAGTTAGAACAAAAATAACAATAACCATTGAAGCCACTTTCATACTTGGGTCTTGGAGTTGTTTCTTTTATGGAGTTGCTTTGAGGAATAGACCTAACTCCTTGTTTCATCTTTGAATTTCCAAAATCCTTGTTGTCATGTGCAGGTGCATGGGGAGCAGTTTTGGACGTTGATGGACCTGTTTCTGGAGTCTTCAGAGACCAAGTGTCATCTTCAGATGTTTCTTTGTTCTTCTTGTAACCAAGACCAGTTTTGTCGAGTGGAGATCTTTGGCAATCTAAGATCTTATCTAGGACAATTGAACTATCCTGGAACTTAACCAAGGCTTCGTTCTTCTTACCTTTCTTCCTGAGACCAACTACCTCCATTTCCAACTTCTGGATTGTCTCCTCCTTTTCTTCCAGCTGACTCTTCAAGATTTCTTCTATACTCTTGGCTTCCTCCAGCTGAGTCTTCAGATCATGATTGACCTCTCTAGTTTCTTCAAGCTCTTGAGCAGGCTTTTATGATTCTTCCTTTTGATGATCAATTCAGTCTTTAATTGTTCAAATTCAACATACTTGTCTTTCATTTGATCTCGCAACTCTTTGTCCTTGTCTTTGAGCTTTACAAGCAACAATTTCATTAACATGGTCTTCTGCTGATATTCATTCAAGGAGTCCAAGATTTTCTTTTTGAACTTCGTGAAATCACTCTGGTTTAGATTTACTGTGTTTAGGAACCAATTGGCTCTGAGATCAATATTTAGCAACGTGAGATGTATCTCATGTGCAGTCTTTGATAGCCCTTCATCATCTTCTACAAGAACCTTCTCAATTTCATCACACAAGCTATAATTATAATCACAAGAGTCCATACCTTTACTAGAGTCCTCTTCTTGTTTGTCTTCTTCTTGATTGAGCTCTTCTGGGGGCTTGTCTTCTGATTCCTGAACTGTCTTTTCGGGTTTTGGTCTTGCCTTCTGATACTCACTCTCCAACTTGAACCATAGGCCTTTTGCCGAACTGTACTCTCCTACACTTTCCTTCATTGAGCTGGGAAGTCCATCCGTGAGGAACTTCAAGGCTGTAGTGTTGTCCTTCTTTGCTTCCTTCTATGTAGCTGATTTTCCTTTCTTGTTTGACGGAGCGGGTGGATTGATGACAGTTTTCCAAATACCAAACTTCTTCAGATAAGCCTTCATTTTGCTCCTCCAACTGAAATAATCTGTAATATCAAGTATAGGCATGTCATTGCTTGATGACTCTTTCTTTTCCTCCATTCTGTCTAAGGATATCCTTCAATCTTACTAGGCTTGTGACGAAGGCCGGCTCTGATACCAATTGTTAGACACTGAGAGGGGGGGGGGTGAATCAGTGTAAAGCCAATTTTACAACATTTCTTAACTTGTCATAATTAACGGCCACTTCATCATTCCATTATTCTACCAATCTCATAATCATTTCATAAACTTCATCATTCACATATCATAGAATATGAATCATCAAGAACCATAACACAAAAGAACACAACACCATATAATTTTGTAATCTTTTTGTATTAGTTTTGGTCCGGCTACAAACGTTAGGTAAAATCACCACCTACTGATACAAAGAGCACCTACTCTGCATCCAAGACCCTGCCTGGTTTTCTTAGACCCTGCTAAGAAGGGTTTGAGGTATCCTAACCTCAAAAGCAAGACAAGCTTGCTTTTACAATTAAAGCTCACTGTCACATCAACATCACTTGTCTCTTCAATCTGTCCTGTTGTTGGTCAGTACTGCTGATCATCTGATCATCACTCTCATCAACACTGCTGCAACACACTTTTCAATCTTCTCTGTTCATCAACACCTTGTCACTGGTCATGTCTTGGCTCATCATACAGTTCATCATAGTCAGTTACAAAGGTCAATATATTTTATCACTGTTCATGTGCATCATCATGATGTTCATCTGTTCACTACTGCTCATCATAAGCCTCTTGTTAATCTTGTTCATCTACTCATCAATCTCTGCCCATCATTTCTGCTGATCAACACTACTCATACTCTACTTATCAATACTGTTGCTGATCAACACTGCTCATACTCTACTCTATTGTAACACTGCTTGGTATGCTCATTAACATTACTGTTTACTTGTGAAGACAAGAACCAGTATACCATCATTTTACTTGGAAACATTTGTAGCAGATTTAGTGCAAAGAGCCTTCTCCAGCCATTGATATAAGGGTTTTATTGTTGTAGCAGTTAATTATAACGTTGCCCATAGTGCACATGTATGCCAATATTCACATACAGATACCCAATAATGAAACTTAACTCTTTTACAGTCATATGCTAGCAGATTTCAAGGGAGTGTCAAATATGGAAGTGTTTATATATACTCGGTAGACACCATAGTACCCACTATGTCCTCAACTGCTTGGACAACTTGAAACACAGTAAATAGGCTTGGAAGGTAGCCTAAATCCTGTATCAGCTTGTTTCCCCCAAAGTCTTCAAACATTTACCCACACAAGCAACTTTGCAGCAGTAGATAGGAAGCTCAAAATTGGAATGATCAATCATCAGACAATCTTTTCAAGGAAAGAGACCGACAAACACCCTCTGCAATTGTCCACGATTTTTACTTGGAAATATTATGTAGCAGTGAAGGAAAGACTGGATATATATACCCAACAGAGAATTCACGCCCTTTCCACAGAACTTTCAAAGAAAATACAACTTCCTTCTTACTCCTCGAATTGAAAGTCAACTAGCAAGTGCGTCCTTCTATAGGATCTCATAGCAGATGTACTGATTTCAGTCATAAGGCCACCGAAACCCTCAGTAGTCTTTTCTCCCCGTTTTTATGAATTCAGAGAGGTATAAGTCACTTCAATTAAGAAACCCTGGGAATGACTGTAGATGTATCCCCATTGGGAATTTACAAGCCTCTTTATGATGCGATTGTGGCTGTAGGTGACGATCAGTTTCTTTGCAAGGCAATTAACTCTTCTTTACCTCTCCAAGGTGGACATGAATTGCTTGGGATGGCCCACAAATAATGTGACAAAAGTGACCCACTATACCAGACTAGAATACATCCCCCTTTCTTTGCAAACGCACAATCATCAGGTGACTGCACTCCTCTTTTTGATAATATCTCACTAAGTAAGGAAGTCACCCTCCATTTCTCAGTCATGTGGGTAGCAGAAGGAATGAGAGCGTGTGGGTACTGAACGCCTCTCCTTCTAGTTCACATTGACATGAAAGGACTTCCTCAAGATGCCTTCTACAGCAGTAAGAAACAGAAACCCTAGTGCATCCTCTTGGATGACTACGTCCTTCTCCCAAAGCATATATACTCCACTGAAATCTCATCAACCTTCAATATTTGACTGCGACTGGTTTCCTCTTCTCACCGAATATCAGAGATAAAATTCTCTCCATTTGATCCAACGAGTTCTGTAAGAGAAAGGGATCGAGCCTGCTGTATATCCATGACTCTCTTCCTTCAATAGATGGCATCTCAGCAAGGAAAGGTCATTGGAATCTCCTCAGACACAAACCCAATTTCACCGTGACTACAACCAAAAAAATATAAGTTTCTCACGTGTTCCTCTTCCGTGGACGTTCTCCCAAGCATCCACGCAGCATATCCTTCAATCTTCATGTGGCTCACGGGCCCTCTCTATGCACTTTTTACTACTGTCATACTTCATACTGAATATGCCATGACTGCGGAGATGATCAGAAAATGCCTTCATGACCAGCGTTTGCTTGCCTGCCATTGTGTATTTGAGATGGGTTGGTTCGGTTCACCAAGGAATCTGTCACAACTCTGTTCTATTGGATATCCATGGATAATAAAAAAATGTTTTGCTGCTATCACCAAATCTTCAGTCCATCTCTGCTCAGCCAACGAGCTCTTTCCTTAGTCCACAAATTTCCTCAGTTCAACGAGTTATCTTCTTACAGCTTGGATTGATTTATTTGGAGTGGAAAGTGATTTGCTTTTATACACTTTCAATATGTCCATGTCCTTGAAATTAGGGCATACTTATTATTTTATTTATTTATATTTTAATTTGAATTGTGTCACATATTCTTACCATTTAGATGGTCATCACAAGATAAGGGTATGTCTTAAAGCCATCAACACCCCAATAGCCTTCTTACCATAAGAGGGACCAAGGACCCTTAGTCAAGGGTGTGCAATGTGCATTTGACCTTAGGATCAATGTATGTGTGCCATGTGTGTGTGTCCACCACATCGTCATCAAGGATCCCATCATCATGTGTATGGGTTCTAAGACCACAAGCATTCCAACTACATCATCAAGGATCATCAATGATCATTACCAAATGTAAATAAGTGTGTCCAAATGTCATCACATGTGTGTGGGAGCCTTCATCATGCCATCATACAAGCAATGACCTTTGCAAGGGCATTAAGGTCTTCATCAGGGGTTATTCATCCACCAAGTCTTCATCATCATACATCAAGGGTTCCACATAAGGAAATCTTCAAGGTTCAAAGGGCTTCAACATGTCAACAGAGACTTCTCAAAGGGTTTCAAGACTCCATCAAACCATCAATAACCATGCAAGCCACAAATGACCACAGGTTCATTTGGCCCAAAGGCTTCTTTGGCATGCCAAGCGGCTTCATGGGCTTCCTTAACCAACTGAACCACACAAGAGGACCTCCAAGGATCAAGATATCTTCTGTGGGGATGCTAGGTCTTCTTCTGGGGTACCATGACATCATCATAGCATGAATGACCACAGAATGGGTCATTAATGCCTCTCCAAGACATTTAGGGCTTCTCCATCATCTACCAAGGCTTTAGGACCATCTTTAGGGTCTTTAGCATCATCAGCAGGGTCTTCAACATCTTCAACAAAGTGGTGGCTTCAAGATCCAGCCTTGTGGGTACAAGGACCTTGTCAACTGGGTACAAGGTGCTTCAAGGCACAAACCCACTTTGTAAGGGATCAAGGCACTGCAGGTGGGACTTGGTGGCATCAATGACATCCCGTGGGGCCACTGCCAGTCCATGTTGGCATCAATGACAATTTCATCAACAGAATTGTCCCAATAGTCAATAGAAAAATTTTCCAACCGTAATAATTGAAACCCCCAAATAAGTGTAATATCTTTAGAAGGAAAACCATTGATTTATGGAAACAAGAATGCATCCTAGGGCGGTGATTTACTTGATGTTGGAAGGGATGATAAACTTGTAAAAGAATTTGTCCAATAAATAAATGGAAGGGATGATGGATAGATGCAGAACAATTGAACAAGATAGCTATGGAGCAAGACAAGGACAATCATCGAGTTATCCAAAAACACAAAGGCTCTCATACCATTGATAAGGCTTGAATAATCCCAAGATTGAATGAATTGTATTAATGAGAATCACATATACATACATTTAGATACGAGCTTTGGTTTCATTTTCCACGAAATATTTTAAAATTCACAATGACACTTCATATTACTTCTAAATAATTAATAATACTAATATGTACAATGCACCATAATCCTTAAGGATTAAACACCAATGACATCGACATTAGTTTGTTGTGATTTTCACTTTGTCATGGAAAGAGAGAAACTATACAATTTTCTCGGTTTCTATGCATAAAGGTTAGGTTACCAACTAGGTTGCATCTAGTTGGACTTTTAGTGAGCTGCCAAAGATGAACAAATAATTGTTCAATTTCAGGAGCTCAGAAGTCCATCTAGGCCTTCCAGGCCCCCCTACCTTTTTTTTACCACATGTTCATATCCTGCAAGGAAGTTGTAAAAGATGTGCTAACATGGGTTTTTTTGTAAAGAACTTGGCTTCCTAGGACTTAAACATCAATCTAGGTATTCCAAGGTGTTTTTTCCTTGTTAATTATATGTTGTTGAATAAACGATTTATAATTTTCAAGTTTTTCACCGTGCCTCCAAAGCTAGAATGGTCGTCTTGATCGTAAGGCCTTAGGAGGTTATTAAAGTTCATGTGTCAATCTATATGAACATGATAGACATTGTTATTGAGTCATATGGACATGTGATAGGCCCCCCTAGGTTCTATTTCATGTTTTGAGAAAAATAAATTTTCCCGTAAACTTAGACTATTTTTTAATAGTTTAATTGAGAAAATTATTAATGTAATAAAATTGTGGTTAAAAGTCGGATTTTTCCATGGGGGTGCTCATTTTCTAACTCATAGCACCTTTTGTACCCTTAAACCCACTTTTCCTAAGTTTTAAGTGATAAATTTTATTACTTAAGTAAAAAATCAATTAAAAATTTAAAAAATAATTAAATTGAAGAGTATCCAAAATCCTAAATCAGTTGATTCTTGTCTGATTTGATTGAAACCAGTGGCAACTGGATTCCTTGAGTAAATGCGAGATATCTCCTTGATAAAATCACGAGTTTCAGTGGTGATTGAGTCTACTGCAAGTTGTTCAAGCTTGGAAATTATGTCCCCTTTTGAATATTGAGGCATTGGTTGAAGTGGTGGTGATTGGTAGGTTGAGTGGTGGCGCACCTCATAGGAGGTTCTGCCTACCACTCTCACTTTCACTTTAGTTTAAATCACGTCATCTATGCTTCTCTCGAAGTTGATTCCTAGTGTTGGATGCGCCCCTCATGGCCCTCTCGGGCTATAAATAAAGCAAGACTTTCTCCCATTCACTAGTTGGAATGTAATGGGAAGAGCTTGCACTTGTAAATTGTTTTCATTTGAGAAATAAAGAGACTTTGGAGGTCTGGATTGTGTTGTGCCCTGGTTGAGTGAATGTATTATCTTCCAGCTGTATGGAGGTAACTCGTATTTGAACCATTATGCATTCAATAAATCTTATGTAGTTTACTTGAAGGGTTGGTATCAACTTTGTGATATAGTTTAGTCATTTTGTTTACTGATCTAAGCTATTGAGTATAAGTATTTAGAGATTTGAATAAATGATTCATTTGTTTATGAATGCTTTTACATCGATTTATGAACATATATGCTCCTACATTTGATCTATGTGTAAGTGTGTGATATGCAGGTTGTCGTGATAGGAGACACAGATAATCTTGTTTGATCTTTCTACTTTTATTGTTTCTAATATTATTTGCTGTAGATAAAGGTTCCTCGACACACCACATGTGAAGGCTCAAGGATCCTCTTCTCTCCAATCCTTATCCACTTTTCCTTCTCCCGATATATTCTTTGTCATTCTAGTTCCTTTGTTTTGAAAAAAACAATTTTAGATCTAAAATTAAAATTCATAGTTATAAATAGATCTTCAATTGTTTTCCTGTATAGATCTAACTAAAGGTTTTAAAGCATTATCATTTCTTAGTTTGGATCTAGGGTACTAACTGTCTTACTTCAAGTCATTTTCTAGTAAAAAACAAAAGACTTGTTTAATAAGTTAGAATTTGATTTTAATTTCTTATCTAGCAAGTTAGTGCTTTGATTTGTTTTCTATCCTTAAGAAACAAACAAAGACCCTGAGAAAGCAACTTTCTAGCTCACTTTCTCAATCATTTTCACCTAGTTTTTATCGATTTTACTTAGAATTTATTCGACAATATTTTTCGTAATTTTCCCAGGCACTCTTAAAGTGTTTTGGGGCATGTTTAGCTAATGTTTGATTTATGTTTTTGTAGGTTTGGTGAAAAAAGGTTTTTGTAGGTTTGGTGAAAAAAGAGGAGGAAGTTCTGGCGAAAAATGAAAAATTTGAAGAAAAATAAGACTAACAGAGTTCTTCTTTTCATAAAATTTCATTTTTTCAAGTTGTTGTAAGCCTTTGGATCTGGATTTGAAGGACCAACATGCATTCTTTTTATCATTGTAAAAGAGTAAATAAACTTTTGAGTAGGCTCATCAGAGCCCACTCCTCATCCACCTTGGGGGGATCCATGTCGATGCATCTTTTTCGTGATTTTTGATTCTTAGTTAGTTCAAATTTTATTTTATGTTTATTCTTTCAATTGTCATCAAAGTAAAACAATTACTTACCCCACGCTCTCCCATGTATATCCAAAGGGGGAAAGATATTTGTGGTAGTATTTAATTAGAAATATTTCCTATGTGTCTTTAAAGTTAAAAAAATAAACCCCCTTGCTTTCTCGAGTACGGTTCACGGATAAAGGCTTGCCCAAGTACTGGACCTAGAAAGAAGTTCTTGGGTTTTTGTTTCTAATCAAACAAACTACATTTAAAAATCCTTATAATTAACAAGGCTCTTATCATCATATGCTCTATCTCCACTACATCTTTGTCTAATCAGTCGGTTGTATCAGAAAAGGAGTTGAGTGACTAGTAATTAATATCAAATTTTAAAATTGATCCCCAATCGAAAATCCAACGTTTGTCGAATATTACTAAGCTGTGGGAAAAGTATTCAAGTGAAGCGGGAATCACTAAGCAGTGACCATGGGGCCCCACCAGGATACACCCTCATTTGGTGTATTGTTCAACACACCCCTGCGACTCCGGTTTAGCCCACATTTCACTGTGAGAACCACTTCTAAGTAATTTCAGACATATTCCTCGTACCCCTCAGGTATATTTGGAATCCCATCTCCTTTCTAATAATCCAGATCATTACCATTTTAATAAAATAGACCAACAATTTACCCACTCCCTTAGTCAGTCACTAATAATTTTAAAATTGACCAACGAGACAACTACAATACTTACACGACACAACAACACTCCATTTTTACAAGCATTCCATTATTCATCGACATTGGTCTATATTATGTTTCATGCTTAAATCAAATTTTGCAAGATGTCATAAATGTTGTTTACACTATCCTATGTTGTTGATGTGATTTTTTACCTTGCAATAGTTTGTTGTGATATTTTGTCCATTTCACATGAACTCCTAGAATCAATCTTTGCTTTCATAGAGTAAAAGCCTTAGATTTTACTTTTCATAGGGACCAACCCCCTTAGCTTCACTAGGAGTTGGCCTAGATGGAGGAGTTGAGTATTAGGTGACAACACTTGGCTCGAGCTTTCCCACAAGGTCACACCCAGTGGCTTGAATATTTATGACACGTGACCCGAGGTGCGAATTAGGCAACAACATTTTGGCGTCGTTGCTGGGGATAAATCTTTCTATTCCCGGAATAAGACCTTTGAGTTTTCATTCTTGTTTTCGCTTTGTTTGATGAATGTTGTAATTCAATAAAATTACTTAGATCATCTGGCGACTCCACTACCCTTAACGCTACCAAGGCATTCTACAAGAAGAAACTCTGAAGGCTTGCTTCAGTTCATTCCTGAACTTGAACATGTTTACCATAGGAGGAAAAGCAAGCTAAATTCTCATAATATCCTTGACGATCTCTCATTTGAGTCAATCTTAGATATTCACAATGTATTTTTTGACAACTTTGAACCAAATAATCCAGATATGTTGGGCCTAGGGAAAGATAGGTATAATTCAGTTAGAATTCTGCCCAAGTATGAAAAGAGTTAGGTTGCAAGAAGGAAAAATGAGATGCGACATAAGTAGTTGCAGAAGGAAGGAAAAGGTAGAAGAAGCAGTAAGGGAGAAAGATGGGATAGAGGAGGAACATAAGCAGACAAAGAAGAAAGTGCTAAGGAAAGAAGCAACTGAAGAGGAATCTGCGGCAACAGAAGAAGAGAAACCGCGAAAAAATTAAGGGATGCGACAAGGAAATGTGCGACGGAATAAAACATGCCAGAAGGCGTGCAGTGGCATAACGGTTGGAAAGCGACAATTCTGAAAGATCATGGGTACGAGGTTGGATAAATTCAGTGGAAGCCGCACATATGAAAGCATCATTGTAATTCAGGTTCTTAGTGCTTACTAACATGTGCCGATAGAATAGGAAAGACAACCGTTGGATAACTGTATGAAGTCGACTGAGAGTGACATGTAAGAGCCTATAAAAGGAGGAACCCAAGCTGTATGCGGGTTAGCTCGTGGTCAGTTAGCTCTGAGTCATGTGTTAGCTTCTGTAAGTTGGGTTGTCTGTTAGTTTTCTAAGTGTGTGGAGTTGTATAGAGGAGTCAAAGAATTTGCAGCTGTGTGAACAAAAGTGTAGAAGAGATTGAATTGATCTAGGATGTGTGTGGATCATCAGTAGATTCAAGTAGAGAAAGAATAACGACAGAAGACTAGAGAGCATGATATGATAAATAAGTCTATATAGATAAGGAAGAAAGATATCAAACATAGTGTGTATCTTATTGCACAAACGAAAGGGTGCCATATATTTCTCATGCCAGATGAGGAGCCCCTTTGTGGTTTTTCTTGGATGGGTTTCCACATTAGATACTGTGTCAAATGTGTCTAAGTCACATATATATGTTCCTGTGAATGAGTGTTTATGTATTTTCTTACAAATGAATTTGTATGTATCTGTCACACTGTTATTGTTGAATGTATCTATGCTGCATCAGGTTTATTGTTATAATACCTATCAAAGGATGAGTTGTGTTACAGCTTAACTGAGCATAATAAGTATAAATACCCCACCCTCCAGCTTCGGTCATGCTCCTTGGTGGACTACCAAGGAACGATAAATCCCCCACCCAACTGCGGCAACCTGGTTCTTGCAGTTACCCATAGAAAGATATCTCAGGTGAGAGTGCATCTGTGTCACAGGTGTTGCTGACTGAGCCTTTCTTTGTCAGGAAGATATTTTGGGCTTTGTTGCGTGAAAAGGAGGAACTGAACCTAGTTTGAAGAGAGTTCAACGCCAACACATGGTTCCATTGCTGGGACCGTGAATCATTTTGGTGAGGGATATGTTGTGGCATTCGACGAAGGATGAAATCCAATACTGGGTGGATTTCAAAGCATTACAGTTTGCACACGAAGAGAGTAAATGATCTTGGTTGAATCCAACAGAGTGGTTGGGTCGGTATATTTACACAGATATTCACGAGATTTTCTTTTCCAAATTTCCTATTGTGTTGCATGAGTGGTTGTCGATGTTGGAAACCCAACAAAGAAATTTTCAAGGAGGAGAATCGATGGAGTGGAATCCTCAGCTGATTGGATGGTTGAAAAGTGTTAGCAGTGTGTCAAGGGATGCTGATTTTTGGGTGGATAGCATTTTGCAAGGATAATTACTGAGTTTGTTGTTGACACAATAACCTCATATAGTGAGGTGGAAATGAAAGTTTTTCAAGGACTCCGTCGAAGATATTTGTCATCCTTGAAAACTTGGATAAATATGCTCATATGCGAAAAATGAATCTTATGAATGTGACAGTTGAGAACTGTGCGCAGAAGGGTGGACATGTCACAATAGAAATTTGTAAAAAATGACACAAACTAAGTTGAGATGTTCCCTAGTGATAGAAGAACTGAACTAGAGGTTGGATCTTTGAGAAGTGGAAGAAAATTTCGGCTGGGAAAGAGAATAAAGACTATCACAGGAAGAAAAAGTTGCGGTACGACCAGAGGAGAAGACTACGAGCTTACGTCGCACATGAATGAAGGTTCTTGTGATGAAGAATAAGAATATCAACTGATATCCGAAGGAGAAGAACAATCAGAAGAATTATCTAAAACCAATAGAAAATCTAAAACAAAAACACGAGTACAGTACACATACAACACCACGCACATTGACGGAGGTAATATATAGAAACTTGTCTCCAAGAAGAGTTGTCAATACTAGTAATACTAACGCTGCGAATAGTGGACAAGGGAGTCCGACTACTCAAAATTTTTGCCCAAGTGTATCAGGAGCCAACATAATGGCTGGAACCGATATTAAGTTGCCGATATTTAATGGAAATGGGTTGGAAGACCCAAAGCAACATTGGTTTCTCTGTGAAGCTGTATGGACTGTGCGACAGGTCCAAAATGAAGACATAAAGACAACACAGATGGTCACGAATCTACGAGGTCTTGCGCTAGACTGGTACATGAAGTTTTCTATAGTGCTAGTAGGAGTTGTGTAGAAAACACTCGACCAGATTTAAGTCAAAATGATAGATGAGTTCAGAAATCTGAAATCCGAGTCGCAATGCATTACAGAGATTAAAGAAATCAAGAAGTTACCTACAAACCCTGTCTGGGACTTTGACCATAGATTCAAGACATTCATGGCTAAAGTAAGATTCTAGATGTCAGACGTACAACACTAGGAATAGTTCATTGTCGCATTGTTTCTGCACTTCTGGGTTCCATTGATGCAACAAAAGATTGTGTCGCAGACAAAATCGCTGGAAATAATAATGAAGCTAGAATCCTCACTGACTGGAGAAACCGGCGCAGGAATGATGAAGATTCAGTTGCAATTGGATAACCTTACGTTGCAACTCCAAGACATCAAAAAAGACAAAGAAGTTCAAGAAGACGTATGGTGTACAAGATGTAGAACAGAAGGACACCATAAAGATAATTTTCTAGCGCTCATGAACTATGTCACAGTAGGAGCACCAAACCAAATAACCTAAGGGATACCTTGGTGTAGAATATGTCAGACTAGAGGCCATCGGTCGGAAGAATGTTTGTATTCGCAGAAGATTGTAAGTACACCAACTAGTATGTATTGTAAATTTTTAAATTTGTAGGACATTATGAGAAATATTGCGGAGCATTCCAGTTGCTGCAAGGAAAGACAATGTGTACCTACTTGATGAAGAATGATGAGTATATGCAAGTTGAATGAGAGCAAGATCAATACCATCCTACTCAATATCCACGCGCACAATTTCAACAACCACAATATCCTCAGGCGCAATATCAACAAAATCAGTATCCTCCACAGTAACACTACCCTTAACCTAGGGGGGGATGAAATTTTTAGGGCCAAGGATAACAACAACAAGGAGGAGGAATATTTGGTCAAGGAAGAGGCCAAGTCGTATGTTATAACTGTGGACAACCAGGACACTTTGCTCGAGATTGCGCAAGTCCTGCGAAGTCATGTTCATATTGTAAAGCATTTGATCATATTGTCAAATGGTGTCCGCAATTGATTGCAAAGTGGCAGGATCGAACTGTGGGAAATCCAAACCCTGTGCAGAATCCCAATCCAAATCCCAACCAGAACATCGATATGATTTTTGATGAGCCAATAGAATCAAACATTGTTGTCGTCACAAGGGGCGGTGCTGCGATTGGAGCATACTAGGGTGTACAACATGGAAAACCACAGGTGCAACCGACTACAAAAAAGAAAGTATCATTTGGCATTCAGAAAGAGAAGAAAGTATTCTTAGACATCCGATAGGAATTTGTCGACACAAATCAAGCGTCAACATATGGACAAGTAAGAGAGATGCTTCAAAGGTTCGATCAAATACTCTGAAAGCAACCGACGAGAAAGGTTAGTAAGATCAAAGAATTTTTTAAAAGTTGCTTAGCGTTAATCAATGATAAAGATGTTGTCATAGAATTGACATCACTTATATAAGAGACTCCAGAAGAGTTGTAGCCCGAAAGAAGAGTTAACCATGTCGAGAAAAGATTAAAAACTTGTCGCGAGTTGTGAATGACTGCGCAAATAAGAGACTATGATATGGATTATATCATCTTATATCTGGGATCTGATGTCAATATATTGACAAGTCAGACATGGGAAAGCATGAACAAGATGCAACTGGATTGGTCTCCCACTCAACTAAGGATAGCAAATCAATCAAAGGTTGTACCCATTGGTCGATTGACTCAAGTACCTGTTGAGGTAGAAGGCCTGAGAACATATGCATACTTTGAAGTGATCGACATCGTCGATGATACAAACCCATGTCCTGCACTTTCGGGGATAGAATGGGAAATATATAATCAGACCATCATCAATTTTAAGAAAAAAATCTCTTCATTTGAAGACTCAGAGATATGGGTGGTCGCGTCAATTGATCCACTCGAAGGATAGAGATATGTCGAGCCATTTAAAAGTGAAGGGAAAGGTGATTACCTGAATCATCTATATAATATCACATCTTCAAGAGACGACTATATAAATCCAACAACCGATGGAAAGATGAGTTGGAGGAGTGCTAGCTCCTGTACATCCGATTCAAGTGAAGCATTAGAAAATTGGCAGAATTGGATGCACAAAGTTTTCATGAGAAGATGCACAAGAATTACAAGATCTATGCGATGCATACAAGATGAGGAAAGTGAACTACCTACATATGAAGGCTTTCCTAACCTTGCATCCTTTCTAACAGAATTTGAAGAAAAAGTTACAGAATCACAACGATTTTTTGCCTTGGACTTTGTGCTGAAAGCTACACCTGCTAGATGGTGGGGTACACATAAACAATCTATCTCTGAATGGACGCAATGTAGAATATTTCTAGACATTTGATTTGGAGAAGAGATCAATTATACTAGTCGCAAGTATACCGGATTGACAAATCTTGTCAAACATATTGAGCATTGTCGCATGGCATGGCAGGAGTATCCATGACAAGAATGCGTTCATCAATTCATACACACATTGGACACGATACCAAGGAATTTGTATACATCTATTGAATTGCGATGAGGAACTCTTGACTGGGAAGAACTAGCCACTAGTTTCACACATACCTTTGAGTTCACAAATGATCATCCAACAATTGATGTTGCACTGCAAGTAATGAAAAATAAGATATTTGAAGAAATCCTTGCCGCAACGACAAATTTCCATCAATGCAGCATGACAATCCACCATTGGATGGAATGTTACAATGCGACAGGATAACCCGATGATGATGAACCACTTGACATAAACATACCTGAGTTAGAAGGTATGTGCAAAGTAGATGGATTTGGTATTTCTAGTGACCAATTCCTGAGTCCACTCAAAATCAAGAAAGTTAACATTGGCGCCTAAAAATCCAAAGTTTGCCAATGTTGGAGATTATTGGGATGAAGAGACTGTAGGAAAGATCATTGATTTACTGCATGGGTTTCAGGATTTGTTCCCTACCATATTTTTCAGAAATGAAGTCAGAGATCTTGATGAAATGAAAATACCTTTTTGGCCCTACGCAAAACTGGTCCAACATCGACCATACCGATTGAATCCACGATACAAAGAAAATGTCAAGGCTGATTTAGACCGAATGCTAGAGGCATGTGTTATAGAACCTATTGAGGAATCATAATGGATTAGTATAATAGTAGTCTAGGACAAAAACACCTTAGGCAAAGTAAGAATTTGTGTTGACTTGAGAAAATTGAATGATGCTTGCTTACATGACCCATTTTTGACTCCATTTGCAGATAAAGTACTGGAGAGTGTCAGAGGGTAGGAAATGCACTCCTTCACTGATGGATTTTCTGGTTACCATCATATCAGGATTGCAAAGGAAGACCGAAACAAGACTACCTTTGCGACGGAGTGGAGATGTTTCCCATATACGGTAATGCCCTTTGGACTTAAGAATGCTCTTGCGATTTATTCCAGAATTGTAGTAGTTTCCTTTAAATATTTCATACACAACTTTCTTGAAGTCTACTTCGATGATTGCACATTATTTGGGCTCATAATTAAAAACCATACTGAGAACCTTAGAATGATGTTGGAATGTTGTTGCCAGTATCAAATTTCACTAAACTTGAATAAATGTATCTTTTGCGCTTCGTTTAGAGATCTGTTGGGCCATGTGGTTTGTCACGATGGAATTTTGGTCGACCCAGCCAAAATTGTGATCATTCTCAAACTACCACCACCTACTACAGTTAAACAGGTTGAGAGCAACACTGGGACACACTGGATACTACAAATTTTTTATCAAAGGATATGCAAATGTGACTGCTCCGATGGAAAAGATTTTGAAAAAAGATGCTAAGTTTCAATGGATAGAGAGCTGGCAACAGAGTTTGGACACATTGAAAAACAAGATGGCTATTGCATCAATACTTTATTTCCAAACTGGAAAAAGGAGTTTCATGTTCATGTCGATGCATCGTCTGTTGTGCTCGACGTGGTGCTTATGCAACCTGGTGAAGAATTAATTGATCATCCCATTTCCTTCACTAGCAGGAAGTCATCAAATTCAGAGAAAAATTATACCACGACATAAAGAGAAGGTTTAGCGATGGTATATGCGCTGTAGAAATCCAGACATTATTTTATGGGTGGACATTTTAAGATGTACACTGACCATTACACATTGAAATACCTGGTCAATAAGACAATGTTGGGGGGGGGGATATTTGTCGGTGGCTTCTCCTCTTCCAGGAATTTGATTTTGAAATAATTGTTAAACCCGGTCGATTGAATTTGGGACCAGACCATCTTTCAAGAAGAGAAAGTGGTGAAGAGCCTAGAAACCTAGACAATAATCTCCCTGATGCGCAACTATTTGCGATAACCATGTTCGATGATCATTATAGATATATCATACAATTTTTTAGTACGGTTTATACGCCAGCTGAATTCACCATTGCGCAAAAGAAACAGTCGGTTGTGCGAGCTGCGTATTTCTAGTTGATCACTAGACAATTGTATAAAATGGGTCCTAATGATATTATTCGTCGCTACGTTTTGGAGCATGAACAACCATTGATATTAAATGACGCTCATGTTGGTGTTGCAGGAGGAAACTACACCAAAAAAGATACGGTGCGTAAGATTTTGCAAGCGGGATTATGGTGGCCCACCATGCATGTGGATTCCCGAGATCATTGTCACAGCTGTGATGTTTGCCAAAGGATTGGAAATCCGTCACGACACGACGAAATGACATTAGTACCTCAAATAACTTTGTAGGAATTTGATAAATGGGCCATTGATTTTGTGGGTCCTATCAGTCTGACTGGAAAGCACACTAGTGCACGCTATATTATTACTGTGATTGATTACCTAACCAAATGGGCCTAAACAACGCTAGTAAAGGATTGTGCTATTGTGATCGCTGTGAAGTTTTTATTTGAGAATGTCGTGACACAATTTGGATGCTCAAAGATTTTAATAAGTGATCAAGGTACGCACTTTTTCAACCGATTGATTACGGAACTCATGGAGGAATTCCAGATTCAACATAGAAGGACAACGTCTTATCACCCTCAAGTAAATGGAGTTGTCGAAGCTTTTAACAAAATTCTGGAAAACACATTGACAAAGATTTGTAATGCCCAAATAGATGACCACGATAAAAAAAATTCAGTAGTATTATGGGCATATTGCATGACTTGTAAGAATCTGACAGGCCAAACTCCATTTTGTTTGGTGTATGGACAGGAAGGTGTGATGCCTATGGAGTATATCTTGTCGAGCTTAAGAATTGCTACGATCATAGAAATGACATATGTCGATGCTGTTGAAGAAATATTGTTGCAACTTGTGCAGCTGGAAGAAGAACATTGATCCGAAAACAAGATCTTTGCTACTCTATGACATTAACATGAATTGCATAAAGAGCATGAATGAAGCTCACAAATCCATAAGAAGAGAACCAAACAGCATAGACAATACGCACATAAAGACAACAAGTTGATAACGGAGTTCATCCAGGATGGACTACGTCTCCGGGCCTGCTTCTCAATAGGAGGGTCGATCTATAATCTCAGCATAAGGCAAAATACATGGCAATGATACAATGATACCTTGGCGACAATGGTCAGGAAGAGAACCGCTGCCCAAAACACACCAAGACTGCTTCCAGCAACTCCGAAGCCTGAAGACGGTGTAAAATGAGTATAAACACTCGTACCTTCCTCCTGCAGAGCTATGCAATCTCCCTTCTCTCCTTTAGCTACAAAGTCTCCACTCCAAAGCATGAGTGGTAATGGAGAATAAGAGGGTTTATATAGCTTGAGAATACCCCTTCACATGTTTCTCATGAATTCTTAGTTACAACAAATTTGCCTAATTGGGCATATGGTTGAAAACCTCCAAGTTGGTTAGGCTCTTAAATTATGTAGTTGTTCCCCTTTTAATATTCCAACCATATAGTTGGTTATGGTTTCAAACTATATCAAGTATAGGTTAAAACTCATTACATATGTCATAATGTTTTAGAACCCACTTTTAAAAGCCATAACCAAAGTGTTAAATGACACATGTGTTTAAAGAGTGGCCATAACCAATTCGAACCCTCTTTAAAAGTCGTAACTAAAGTGTTAAATGACACATGTGTTTAAAGAGTGGCCATAACCAATTCGAACCCACTTTAAAAGTCATAACTAAAGTGTTAAATGACACGTGTTTAAAGAGTGGCATGTCCCATGTGGTGGCTATGCCAATGGGAGGAGGGGAGCGAATCTTGTGAAACACATGTGGGCATGTTGAATGGGATGGTTGGTACCCCATGGGCTAGACCACGAGCTCCACGTGTCCTCCCTTATATCTCCCCATAATATAAGCTTTATACCATTTCTCCCGTGGACTTTTAATATGCTTAGAGGTAAATACTTTGGCGTACCTTTGGAGAGGTTAGGAGGTTGAGTCCTTGGTAATACTTTTGCATAAACATGCATCAACAAACCGGGAGTTGCCACGTGTCTCAACTTCATTGGTCCATGTCAACACCTTGTTAGGTGCCAACTCGATGCCACATCATCACTTATCATCCACGTGGCAGTTTTTTACTTTCGCTAAACATGCATTAACCAACCAGGAGTTGCCACGTGTCTCAGCCTCATTGGTCCATGTCAATGCCTTGTCATCCATCCGTATTGTACGGATGCCACGTGTCACCCTACCAGTGGTGCCACGTGGCACCCCCATTTTGCCTGTTTCATCAATACAACAGAACGCGATAACTTTCTCATATGGAGTCCGTTTGAGGTGAAACGAACGCCGTTGGAATCGTCTCGACGAGCCCTTCGATATGATGCTGGTTTTGCTAAGATTGAACGACTTCAAAATTTTGCCTTCTTGGATCCTCCTGGATCAAACGTTTTGTTGCAAGATTTCATCAAAATGTTGAAAAACAAAGGCAAAAAGTATGGCATGATCGACACATTAAGCGCAAGCACTTTGAGGTCAGAGGACTTGTTCTTATGCATGACAACAAAATTTTCAAGCATCCAGGGAAGTTGAAAACACATTGGTTAGGATTGTATATTGTCAAGAATATCACCAACGGAGGAGAAATGAAATTACAAAAGTTAGATGGAACAGAAGTCAGAGGAGTGGTTAATGGAAGTCGGTTGAAGCTGTATCACGATAGCATACTGCTAGTCTACCGTTGGAAGAAGCGAAGTCTCGCAGACTCGATGTCTAGCGAAGACCATAAATTCATGGCGAAGACACTTAGTTAGTCGCAAGAAAATGACTCTGTCAAAGGCATAAAACATGTCGCAAGGAGTGCGACGCTGTCACAAGAAATACAAGAGTCACAGATATGACAACTGATGTCATTAATTTGAAAAGTTAGAGAGATTTTGGCGGCGTGCTTTTTGGTCATGTCCATCTTTATGGCAATAACTACCACTTGATGTGCCAACTAATCGACGTCATGCATATAAGTTTCCTTAATTATTCAGATGATCCACCCATGTGATTGAAAGGACATATTCCTTTCTATTGATTGACCACGCATGTCAAGAACGGTCGTGGAAAATTGTTGCACGCTATCAACCTTCATGCCCAAGTTCATTTCATTCCGTTTTCATGAGAGAAGAGTGATTGCTGTCTACAAATTCAAAAGCTGAAGCAAATTGTTCAAAGCATGGTCATCTCAGTCTCTAGCGCTAGTACCACTGTTCAATCCGAAGTTGTGACTACATCACCCATAGTAATCATGGAAGACACTATAGGATATGTCCCACCATGGCAACATGCTACCCCAGTTGCTGAACAAGCTCCAGTCAGGCCATTAGGGAAAAATTAAGTGCAGACCTACCAAGTCCATCAGGAACTTTATGGGGGGAAAGCACATAGGAAATAGGAAGCGAAAAGGAAAAGAAACGACACCACCACTGCCGCCACCAATACGTGAGGAGAATGAAGACTCCAAAACCATAAATTCGTTGCCACCATATATCCCACCAATACACGTGGACACACTAAAGGTCAAAATTCCAACCAAGTCACGAGCCCCGTTGATAGCACCCACAGTTCCAGAAGGAGTTAAGGTGAGAAGAACATTCTGCCAAACCTGCAGAAGTTATCCTTCGTCGACCACGATACAAAGAAAAATAAATATTTGGATAAAAATAATTATATGATAATTGTGCAGGACACACCGGATTCGCCAAAGTGCTTGGTTCCAATCGAATGGCGAGGACTAGAATAGTCTGGATTGTTGTCATTACTATACATGCCACACTTCGTTCGAAGCGCACCTTTCTCCGAGAGTTGTTAGTATCATTTCATGGAGGATATCTTTGGTTAGACGAAGTACACACTATGGATGTCGAGCTCATAGAAGCGATCATAGGCCTCCCACTGGAAGGTATAGATCCAACGCCATATTTACGAAAAGACCAGGACACATTGATGACAACAAGGGTTAAGGACAAGCATGACTTGACTAGGGACAACAGAGGGTTCCAATCTCTTCAATTATTGACTTTCTATTCACTTTGATGTGAAGGTATTAGCCTGTAAAATCATTGCGCAAGATGTGATCGAACTAGTGTATTACAGGTACGGTTGTGCTAGCCAAACTCTGTGCAGAGGGAGTTCAGATTAATTGGTCGCAATTCCTGTTAAATGAATTGCTAGCAGACGCAGCTGAGCCACAAGAAGATGGTAAGCCTTTACACTATTCCTGGTTGTTGATTTTGATTTCATTTATTGTTTGGTCTAACCCACCAAACTACCAAGTGGTAGATCTTCTAGTTCGTTGCAGAGGAGCCATATACAAGAATATCTGGTTCACCAAGGATAACAAAGACATGAAGTGGGATAATAATATTGAATTTTTTATGCATGTTAAGTGATTCCACCAAATTATTAAGTTTCAGATCGACCCACATTATGTTATGATACAACCGCGACAAGACCTAGAACGCCAATGGCTGGCGACATTTTTTATTGACTGAAGAAGAAATGGAATCCATTGTCCAAGAATGGTTGAAAGAATGGCGTGTCCTTGTTCTAGATGACCAAATAGTAGATGAAGACCTGCACCAGGATAACCCACCATTGCAGGAACATAAAGATCAAGAAGAGGACCCACAAGTAGATGCACAAAATACCAATCCAGTCGAGAGTGGCTCGAGTTCAATTCCCACAGATCCAACCGTAGGAGACAAGAGGAAAGAGGAAGAAACAAATCAAGGGGAGTCTAGATGAAAGAAAATAAAGGATGACAAAACTACCGATACCGTCAGAATTGATGGGGAAGACTTTACTTTATTAACTGAAGCGTTAGAAGAATCCGCACAGACAAGTTTTCAGAAAATAGATAAGCGACAGATAGAGCTAACAAGCAATATTACTGATCTGATGAAAGCACTCTGCACAACTGTTGAAGATGTTAGAATTGCAGTAGACTATACGCCTAAGAGAACTGAGTCGCAAGATGTGCCTGGCCGTTCTGAAGAGAAGCAACATGAGATGCCAATGTCGGTTCCACCAATCATAGTGAAAGGGTCAGGAGAAGTAATTGATCTAAGAACCCTAGAATTCAATGATGTGGCCAAAAGCATAGGGCAGATAACAATAGACTTTTCGCAGATGTGCATGACTGAGGTATATGCAGTACAAAATGTCGTAGTTGCAGAAATGAATGTAAGAGAAAGCGCCTTGATTAAGCAACTGAAGATAGCAAACAAAAGTGTTAATAAAATGAAGACAACAATACAAGAGATAGAGTAAAAAATGAAAAAACGTTGAAAGAAAACAGGCTTAGGCTCGATAAGGCTGTAACTCTTGCATGCACAAACTCCACTGGCGCATAAATTATGGAAGACATGTTTGAAGAGGTGAAGGTCATTCGACTTGGTGAGATAGCGGACAACGTTCACAAAAAGGTCACAGAACTCGAAGCATAAATAAAACCAAGAACACCCCCAGAAGTGTTGGAGGAGCGACGACAAGCAACAACTTAAGCTGCAAAGAAGACAAAAGAGGCGAAAGCATTATGTGCTAAGGCTGTCGACCAAGTCTCTTAGACTTGGGAAGCATTGATAGATGACACATGAATAAGAGAAACTCGCAGACGAGTTGCACACAATTGAGGCAAATATGAACCAAATGAATAATGTGATGAAACAACTGCCCTTAGTAGAAAAAATGGCTAAGGCCACAAAAATGAAGAAATTGCAGTAGTAGGTTAAAATGTTGTGCACACAACAACATGAAATAATTGAAATAAGTCGCATAAATACAGACTGAAGCTGAACGAATTATAGACATTATTCATCCTGTACATCAGAAGGTGCGCCAAGCAGCATAATCAACAAAAAAGGTAACGTCGGAACCTGTCAGTTCCAACCTTGTGGAGAAGTTGAAGAAAACAAAGGAACATGTGCGACATGAGGCATAGAAAGTAGTGAAAATGCTTCAAGATTTCCATGGTAAAGTAGACACACGTCAAGAAATGGAAGAATAGTTTTGAGTGGCTTGAGACGAGCCGCATGTGAGTGTTGGGGGCCTGTTGGGCTTAAGGAAAGATAGACATAATTCAGTTAGAATTCTGCCCAAGTATGAAAAGAGTCAGGTCGCAAGAAGACAAAAGGAGTTGCGGAAGGAAGAACAAGGTAGAAGAAGTAGTAAGGGAGAAAGATGCGATAAAGGAGGAACATAAAATGACAAAGAAGAAAGAGCTAAAGAAAGAAGCAGTCGAGGACGAAGTTGCGACATCAGAAGAAGAGAAGCCACACCAAAAGTAAGGGATGTGACAAGGAAAGATGCGACTGAATAAACCATGTCAGAAGGCATGTAGTGGCTCAATGGCTGGAAAGTGACATTTTGAAAAGATCGTGGGTATGAGGTCAACTAAAGTCGGCGAAAGCTGCACATATGAAAACATCTTTGTAATTCAGGTAGTTAGTGCCTACTGACATGTGTTGATAGAATAGGAAAGACAATAGTTGGATAACTGTATGAAGTTGGCTGAGAGCGACATGTAAGAGCCTATAAAAGGAGGAACCCAAGCTGTATGCGGGTTAGCTCCTGTTCAGTTAGTTCCGGGTCATGTGTTAGCTTCTATAAGTTGGGTTGTCTGTTAATTTTCTAAGTGTGTTGAGTCGTAGAGAGGAGTCAAAGAATTTGCAGTTGTGTGCGCAAAAATGTAGAAGAGGTTGAGTTGATCCAGGATGTGTGTGGATCATTAGTAGAGTCAATCAGAGAAAGAATAATGACAAAAGACCAGAGAGCATGATAGGATAAATAAGTCTGTATAGATAATTTGGGTTAGCTCCGAGTCATGTGTTAGCTTCTGTAAGTGTGTTGAGTCATAGAAAGGAGTTAAAGAATCTGCAGCTATGTGCACGGAAGTATAGAAGAGGTTGAGTCAATACAGGATGTGTGTGTATCGTCAATAGAGTCAAGTAGAGAAAGAATAGTGACAAAATACTAGAGAGTATGAGAGGAGAGATAAGTCTGTATAGATAATGAAGAAAGATCTAGAATAGAGTCTACAACTTAGTGTGCAGATGAAAAGGTGCCATATATTTCTCATACCAGATAAAGAGCACCTTTGTGGTTTTTCCCGGATGGGTTTCCACGTTAGATAATGTGTCAAATGTGTGAATGATGAATGTGTCTAAGTCACATATATATGTTCCTGTGAATGAGTTTTTATGTATTTGCTTACAAATAAATTTGTATGTATTTGTCACACTGTTATTGTTGAATGTATCTATGCCGCATCAGGTTTATTGTTATAACGCCTATCAAAGGATGAGTTGTGTCACAAATTAACCGTGCATAATAAGTATGAAGACCCCACCCACTAGCTTCGGTCGAGCGCCTTGGTGGACTACCAAGGGATGAGAAATCCCCCACCTAACCGCGGAAACCTGGTTCTGGCAGTTACCCATAGAAAAATATCTAAGTTGAGACTGCATCTGCGTCGTAGGTGTTGCCGACTAAGCCTTGCTTTGTCGGGCCGATATCTTGGGCTTTGTTGCACGAAAAGGAGGAACTAAACCTGGGTCGAAGAGAGTTCAATGCCAACAACATAGTACCATGGGTACTATTTTCCAACCTCTTGATTACTATGTCGTAATTGGGTAGCCTCATAACATCCTAGATAAATCCATTGAGAAGGTTCCATCTTTTTATGGAAACGATGCTATAACTGCTAAGTCTCATTTGTTGGATTTTACAATGTGCTACAATAAATGGGACCACAACATGAACCATGAAGATGTCAAAATGAGGTTGTTCACCTTATCTCTTGAAGTTGATGCCTTTGAATGGTTCACCTCCCTAGATGAAAACGATATCAAAACATTCAAAGAGTTTGAAACTCCTTTCAATTAGAGATGGGGGGGGGTAGGAAGGAGAAAAGGCACCCATTGGCTACCTTAACAAATACAAAAAAGGAGAACGAAACCATATAGGAGTTCAATAAAATTTTTTAGTGATATGGTGGGAAAACTCCATGCCGATATTAAACCATCTGACACCTCAATTCTTATATATTACACTAAAGCTCTCGACGGAGAAATGAGGTATCAACTTAGAGACAAAGAGCCAGACAACCTGTAGTAAGCCATGGAAATAACTAAAAATATAGACAAAAACATGCAATCTGCAGGAAAGTCTAATATCCCAGGCTTTTTTAGAGGCACCACATCATCTTCCAAACCTCATGATACCAAATGAAAAACAATAGAACCCGAGGGAAAAGATGAGGGCAAAGAATCAATGAAAGAATTCGCTGACATGATGAAATAAATGGTGATAAATTGTACCTCCCAGATGAATGCAATGCAAAATAGAATAAACATGGAAAAAGCAGAAGTTTCTCAAAACCATATAAATTTCCATCCTAAACAAAATCAAGAATGGAAAAAGAAGTATCCTCCCTATGAGCAGAGACCTCCAAATCAACTTGAAACAAACAACATGGGGATTGATGAGGTTCCTCCCTATTGTCGTCCTTGTGATGAATTTCATGAAGAATCCACTTGTCCAAAGTTTTGCTACACTATGGAATATGAGCAAATGAAAATGAATAACTTTGTGGTTCATTCTAGAAGCCATGACTACATAAAAAATTTAGGACATGTTCATCATATTTCAAGAGAAAAATGGAAGAAAGCAAAAGATTACAGTCAGAAAAAAGATAATGCTACGAAGATATTTGGTGAGAAACCTACACCTAAACAAATTATGGAGAGGTACAAAGGGGTTGTTAATTAGAGAAAGAAAAATATGATTCTAACCAAGTCAAATCAGCATATACCAAACGTAAAAATCCCCCCCCTTTAGATCTAAACATTGATTTGGGTAATTGGTTGTCAAGTGAAAAGATTTTTGTCCCTGTAATCGAGTCTCAAAATTCCAAGTCAAAGAGATATTTTCATGAAAACCTTAGTAGAACCTAAGGAACCAATATTTGAAAATTTTGAGGAAGCATATACTGAGAAACCTAAAGAGAAACTGGCCAGTTCAAAGGAGTTTGTGAGGGATAAACCCAAAGAAGATATGTCCAAAAAACATAGTAACTTCAATGAGGATGTCCCTATTATCTTGCATAGTAGGGATCCAAATAAATAAGGCCATCCTACCTTCTACACAGTTTTAGTTGTAAACAACAAATTGCTGCACAATTGCATGCTGGATTTCGACGCAGCATCAAACATCATGACTAGGAAAGTCATGGAACAAATGGTTTTAACAATCTCAAGGCCATATCAGAATGTATGTGCCATGGACTCGAGAGAAATCGATCTCATGGGTATAATCTTGAATTTCCCAGCCAAACTAGTTGCGTATCTTGACATAGGTGTAACCAGGGACATAGTGGTCATAGATGTTCCTGACAGATGAGGAATGTTGTAATCAAGAAAATGGGTTGCCTCTCTTGGAGGATCTATTCAAATGGACTGGACCTACGCCATGATTCCAGCTTCTGAAGATGCACATGTTAAGTTATTTTGAGAAAATGAAAGAAAGTATCATGTGGAATATCTAGATGATCCAGATAATGAATATATTTGTGGAACATACAATCTTGGAAACCATGCCATCTATGCTAACTATCTTATACCCATCCGAGAAAAATTTAATGATGAGGAGTTTGATCAGCTATGGAGAATGAGTTTTGATGGAGCTTATTCCAAGGCTGGGAAAGGAGCATGCATTGTTATAACTTCACCATCATATAAAAAATTTAATTTTTCATATAGACTTGAGTTGGATGCATCTAACAGTGTAGCAGAGTATGAAGCACTATTGCTAGGACTTGAAATTGCTAAAGATATGGGAATTCACGTACTCAGAATTAAAGGTGATTATGATCTAATTATTTCCCAAGTCAAAAGTACATTTGCATGTAAAAGTGAAAGACGTAAGAAATATAGGAATGCCATGTGGGACACTTTGAATTATTTTCAGGCATTGAACATTATGGCCATCCCATGTTCTGAAAACTATGAAGCAAATAAAATTGCTATAGCGGTTTCAACTTTGGAATTCTTCAAAGACTTAGTTAAAGGGGATAGAAAATTTGAAATAGACTTCAAGCCTTCAGTACCAGACAACATTAATAATTGACAGGTGTTTAAAGATGAGAGTCAAATTGTAAAATTCATCAATAACATGCAAGAGTTTTCTGACTATCAGATAAATTTTCAGGATGAGAAAAACACTAATGTCGCGGAAGAGGAGCATCCTATGAACCACATCCCAACGAATGTTGTTGAATAGGAAAGTACATTTGCTAGGAATGACATGTATAAGAAAAACGAAACTATAAAACCTGAAGATTTCATAGAGATAAACATTGGTACCGATAAGGAACCAAGAAACATAAAAATTGGAAAATGTACTTCCAAAAAAGAAAGAAAGGACCTAACTGAGCTAGTAAAAGAATACAGAGATATATTTGCTTTTACATATGATGAGCTAAAATATTATCGGGATGACGTATTCCATATTCCAACATACGATCACATTAAGACCTAAATCTAAACCCTTTCGACAAAAAACTCAGAAGAATAAATCCCAAGTTAGCACCCATGGTCCAAAAGGAATTGCAAAAGATGTCTGCAACGAGCATTATTGCGCCAACAAGGCATTCATCATGGTGCTCGAACTTGGTTGTTGTAAGAAAAACAAATGGAAAACTAAGGTTATGCATAGACTTCCAAAACTTAAATATCTCATGCATGAAGGACAACAACCCTTTACCTGATATGGAAACTTTACTTCAAAGAGTAACAAGGTCAGGTATAATGTCTATATTGGATAGTTTCTTAGGGTATAATCAGGTGCTCGTCAAGAAGGAAGATCAACACAATACCACTTTTTCTTCACCTTGGGGAACATTTGAGTACTTAAGGGTGCCCTTTGGTCTTTTGAATGCAGGTGCAACATTCCAAAGAGCCATGGACTATGCCTTCAATGAAGTAATTGGAAAAATAATAGAAATCTACCAAGATGACCTTACTGTTTTTTCCAAGGAAAAACCTGATCACATAGCCCATCTCATAAAAAGTGTTTGAAAGGTGTAGAATGTATGGCATTATTAAATTGAGCACATAGATCTGTGGACAAACACACAACTCGCAAGATAGATCATACAATTTACTCAAAGATTGAAGAATGACACATTNGTAATTAGATAATTAATTACAATGAAGTACAATGGATAAATAGCCTCATGCAATTCGAATCCATGTGAGGAAATTCGAATTGGTTTGACTCTACTTGACTGAAAGGTTAATTGACCTTGTCTAAATCATTATCGGAGTTCACCATAGTTCAAAATCCCAACTCAAGTGTCTAATTCAGTATTAACTAGTCTAAATGACTGAGGTAGGTGAGTAAATGTGCCTCACCTACATGCAACCATGCAAACCTAGTGCTCGCTGAGTAGAACTGAATGTAAGGGGCTAGAACTAAAAGTAACTAACTCCTAAATGAGCTTGACTAGTCACCAACTGAACTCAACTAATGGAGGTTGGTGTTGACACTCCCAGTGGCTCCTAATTTGTAGGGATTGATCTAGGAGGCTCCTAAACTGATGCATGCAAGTGAAATTAGTGACAATTGGCCTCAATTAGTGTTCCCCACACTTTAGTAACTGGTACATGTGCCCCAATTAGGCCAAGTGGACCCAATGGTGCTAGTGACTGAAAATAGACTGAAAGGACTCCCGATTTAGACATAAATGACCAAATTGGACAAGGGAGGATTATAATCCTAACATGAATATCTCTAAACCCTGCTAAATTAGTACTAGGAGTTGATGAGGGTAAACTGCTTGGACACGACATTTCCAAAGATGTGGTCAAGATAGACCCAAAGAGGGTCGAAGCCATAAAGAGAGTCTTTTTTCCTACCAATAAGAAGGCCTTACAATATTTTAATGGCCAAATAAACTTCATAAGAAGGTTTATACCAAAGTTAGTCGAGCTAATGAAACCTATGCAGAAACTGCGTAAAAAAGATGCTAAATATGAATGGGATAAAGAAGGAAAATAAGCGTTTGCATCCATAAAATATTGCCTCTAGGTCTTTTGTTTTGATAAGTCTCGATTACTCTAAAGATTTCCAAGTTTTCTCATTTGCATAAGAGGACACAATTATCGGAGTTTTGTTGCAAAAGAACAAAGAGGGTCAGGAACAACCTATAGCATTTATGAGTAGATCCTTACAAAATTATGAATTGAAGTACACTACTATGGAAAGACAAGCCTATGCCGTTGTCAAATCTTTGAAACAATTCAGAACCTATATTAGTTACTCCAAAGTAGTTGGTTATGTCCCTCACTCAGTAGTAAAAGATATCTCGTCTCAATAAGATTTCCTTGGCATAAGGGGGTATCAAAGATCTAGGAATATGACTTGGAAATTAAGCCCACTAAATTAATCAAAGGATAGGGACTTGCCAAGATGACGACATAAGGAAATGAACAAGAATTAGGTATGGTTGTCAGAATAGTTCACTAACATTAGCCACTTCAACAGGAATTCAACATCTTCAACAACAACAATGGCATTCATACATTATTTTCTACCACCTCAACCTAACATGTCCAATTCATCTAGTTGGAAACAAGAGAAGGTCATTGAGATTGCAAGCCACAAAGTATTGCCTAACACAAGAAGGATTGGGTTGGAAAAAACCAGATGGTCTCATACTTAGGTGTATGGATGAAGAAGAATATCAAAGACACTTAAAAGAGTTTCATTCAAGATTTTGTGGCGGCCACTTTGCAGCCAAAACCACGGCCCACAAGATTCTTAGAGCAGGATACTATTGGCCTACATTATTTACCGATGTACACAAGTCTGTTAGGAATTGCCAGAAATGTCAACTTTTCACAGGAAAACAAAAATTTGTTGCACTACTACTAAAGCCAGTAGTAGTCCAAGCCCCTTTTCAGCAATGGGGCCTTGATTTCATTGGTAAATTTAGGGACAATTCAAGTAATGGCTATACTTGGATTTTAACAACGAATTATTTTACCAAGTGGGTAGAAGCCATACCTACTAAGGTAGCAACTGAGAAAGTGGTGTTGGACTTGAAGATAGAATCATCACTAGATTTGGGGTGCCTGCTAACATAACCACAGATAATGCCAAATCCTTCAATTTAGTAGCAATGTCTTCATTTTTCTTTAAATATGGCATTATTTTATCTCATTCCTCAAACTACTATCATCAGGGAAATGGTTTTGCTAAATTAAGTAATAAAAACTTGATGACCATCGTAAAAAAAAGATTGTTGGTGATAATAAGAAGGCGCGGGATAGTAAAATCAAGTTCACACTTTGGGCAGATAGGATTACTAAGAAAAGTGCAACGAGGAAGTCCCCATTTGAATTGGTTTACGTCATGAATGTGACTTTATTGATTAATCTTCAGTTACCAGTGTATCAGACTCTTCAGGATTCAAGTTTAGAGCAGGATGACTTTCCGAGTAGAATAAATGAATTGATAGAATTAGATGAAGTCAGAAGAAGGGTTGTGGATCAAAGTATAAGAAATCAGGATAAAATCAAAAGAAATTTTGACAAATCATCTAAACCAAGGGTTTTTCAGAAAGTAGATGCATTGTTACTTTGGGGCAAACAGAGAGAAAAGTCGAGAAAACGCGAAAAGTTTAACAGTTCATGGATGAGCCCTTACATCACTCATGATGTGGTCAATAACAACTCATTTTATATCAGTGACATAGATGGGGAAAAACAAACTCTGCTGGTCAACAAACATTCTGAAACTTTTTTCCAGTGAAAACGTCTGATGCCCATGTGGGCATCTTTGTATCATGGCTGTCTAACCTTTCCTTGCATTTTATTTCTTACCTTAGCTTGTTTTTCTTGTATATTAGTTTGTACATTGTTTCTTGTATATTAGTTGTATAATAGTTTCATTTTTGTATCATATATTGCAACTTAGTTGTTTCATTAGGTTATCTATATACATGTGATTGATTTATCCAAGTTTTTGTGCAGGAAACGGATATTCTAGGTTTCTCCTACGATCTTTCCACGAGGTTCAAATCAATCACCCATTGCAAAGTTGGAGCCTAATTCACACCTTGGCTCATGTGACAAAAATATTCAAGACACTGGGTGCGACGTTGGGGGCAAGCTCGAGCCAAGCGCTGTCACCTGATACTCAAATCCTCTGTCTAGGCCAACTCCTAGCGAAGCCAAGGGGGGTGGTCCCTATGAAAAGTAAAACAAGGCTTTTATTCTATGAAAGCGAAGATTGATTCTAGGAGTTAATGTGAAATGGACAAGATATCACAACGAACTATTGCAAGGTAAAAAATCACATCAACAACATATGATAGTATAAACAACATTCACAATATCTTGCAAAATTTGATTTAAACATGAAACATAATATATACCAGTGCCGATGAGTAATGGAATGATTGTAAAAACATAGTGTTGTTTTGTCGTATAAGTAATGCAGTTGTCTCGTTGGTCAATTTTAAAATTATTAGCGAGTGATTAAGGGAGTGGGTAAATTGTTGGTTGATTTTATTAAAATGGTAACGATCTGGATTATTAGAAAGGAGATGGGATTCCAGATATACCCAAGGGGTATGCAGAATATTTTTGGAATTACTTAGAAGTGGTTCTCACAACAAAATGTCAGCTAATTTGGAGTAGTAGGGGTGTCAAACACTACACCAAACGAAGGTGTAGCTTGACGAGGTCCCATGGTCACTGCTTAGTGGTTCCCACTTCACTTGAAGACTTTGTCCACAACTTAGTAATATTCGACAAACGACGAATTTTTAATTTGGGGATCAATTTTAAAATATGAGACTACTTACTAGTCACTCAAATTCTTTTTTGATACAACCGATTGACCAGACAAAGTTGCAGTGGAGGTGGAGCATATAAGGATAAGAGCCTTGTTAATTTTTCAGGATTTTTGAACGCGGTTTGTTTGATTAGAAACAAAAACTCAAGAACCTCTTTCCAAGTCTAGTACTTGGGCAAGCCCTTATCCGTCAACCGTACTCGGGAAAACAATACGGTTTATTTTTTAAACTTAAAAAAATAATGGAAATATTTTCTAATTAAATCCTACCACGAATCTCTTTCCCCAATTCGGGATACCTAGGAGAGCGTGGGGTAAGTAATTATTTTACTTTGATAACAATTGAAAGAATAAACAAAAGATAAAAGTTGAACTAACTAATAATAAAAAATCATGAAAAAATGCACCGACGCGGACCCCCCCTTGGGGGATGAGGAGTAGGCTCTGATGAGCCCACTCAAAAGTTTATTTACTGTTTTACAATGATAAAAATAATGCACTTGGGTCCTTCAAATTGTTATCACCAACCTTGTAGTTGCCTATGTGAGGTGGATCCAGGATGGATGGTAGAGGGATAAGCAACTAAAGAGGTGGAACCAAGATTGCCTCGACTCCCAAATGAATGGTTGTCACGCCAATCAAGGCAATCTTCTCTTTATGTTATCTTAGCCCAAGACAATAAAGGGGGGGACCCAGATCTACTCCTGACAGGAGAGATCAAACTTAGACACCAGATTAGATCAAATGGACTTGAGGTATGTAAGGTGTAAGGTAATGGAAACCCTATATCTATGGATGATGTCATTAGGTGAGCCAAGGCTTTGGATCAGAGCTTTAGAAAGTACGGGGTTCAAGCCAAGTTTGGACTCAGGTGACCTATGAGGCAAATACTAGATCTGGGGTTATGGTACTAACAATAGGTGAAGATATTCGTTGCCTTGGAAAACGTGACCACTGCAGGGAGGGAAATGACAGAATTGGGGCTATCTGGTACCAATGGATAGACTCAAAGGAAGATATGACAATGTCAAAGTACCCGAGTCACCAAGGAAAAGTCAAATCACAGGAAAAAGAGGCCAAAGAGGGGGTAGCGCTAGGGTTGGAGATCAGTGCTTGTCAGATCTAGGGCAATGGAGTCACTATCCCAGCGTTGGAGGAGACCCAACTGAGAAATACCCCAATCTACAAACCCAAATTGGTATTTGGCCGGAAAAGTCAGACCACGGGAAAATCCAGCAACAAGATGGCTAGCGCTAAAGTTTGGGAGGTCAATTTCTCAGATCTAGGGAAACTTGGACACTT
Source organism: Pseudotsuga menziesii (assembly GCA_001517045.1). NCBI lineage: Eukaryota > Viridiplantae > Streptophyta > Pinopsida > Pinales > Pinaceae > Pseudotsuga > Pseudotsuga menziesii. The sequence continues at coordinate 6,461 of LPNX011128440.1, read as the reverse complement.
CCAGCTCATCGTTGAAGGAGAAATGGTGAGAGGATCACTCGATCTACAAACCCAAGAAAGTATTTTACCGGAATAGTCAGATCCTGGAAAAAGTCAGAAAAATGGTGAGGAGCGTTAGGGTTTGGGAAGACAGTTTCTCAGATCTAGGGAAAACCAAACACTTTCAACTCAGCATTGAGGATGATTTGGTGAGGGGATGACCCGATTTACCAAACCCAACAGTGGTTTGGCCAAGATCAAGCTGTCTATTTTTTAGTATTTTTTGGTTTTTTTAGATTATTATGGAATTTTCAGTGTAAAATGAAGAAAAGCAGGTGCCAATGGATTGAGATTTGGAAGAAAGAGACTAACTTGTAGATCTTACCTAGAAAACTTTGTAGATGTCTTAATGATGATGATCCCTGCAATCCCGATCAATTTGAGAAGCTTTGAGCGAGTTCTGTGTCCAACGTTTTTCCCAAGGAGTCAATGCGCCCTCTCTCCTGCACAACAAATGTCAACCATATCAGATTTGCTGCAACATGAGAAAAAAGCTAGATGCTACAGAAAAATAGCAAGAAAAAATCATAGATCGCAATGATACTAATGAAAACCCCCTGATAAAACGAAGTCAACCCAAGCAAGTTGAGGAGCCCCTACAAACACGCCCAAGCTGAAGTCACCCTCCTGTAGACAAGACAAAGATTCCTGGAAAAATATAGATCTCACAAAAATTTCTCAAATGCTAGGAAGCAAAAGACTTTCCAATCACCATCTAAGAACACCAGATGCAAAGGAGATCCAAGAAATATCCACAAGAAAAGTTTTTCTATTATCCAGATCCAAGAGCCAAAAGCCCCTTACAAATGAAAAACTCTCCTTTAAATAGAACCAAAATCATAACCACTTTTCAAATAAGTGGCTTAGATTAAAAGATACAACTGTCTAATCAATGGTTGAGATAAGCTCAACATACAATACATGGATCAATGTAACAATATAATATAAAAGTGGACCAAATCACCCTAGGAGAGGGGATCCCACTCAACAAAAAATAAATAAAGCACATGGTGGGTCCATGGAGTGTTAACTAACTCTCTCTGGGTGTCCCTATGGCACAATAAAATAATATAATCTTTTAAATTTATGAATTTGTGTCTCTTTAAGGAAAACGCGAGCCTCCCAAAAGCTCCAGAAAATAATATAAAAATGCACAAAAAATAGATGTGGGTCCAATCAGGTGCTGCAACTGTTGGAGAAGGTGTGGAGGACATCACTCTCATCATCATGACTCATCCCATGCCATTTCCTTGCCTCAGTAGCCCAAATCGATTTCTTCAGTAACCATTTAATCATTTTTTAATCAGCCTCAAGAAACGTGAACCTGCCAAAACATCCTCCTAGACTCAAAGACTCCAAATCCATCTAGGGTATATTCTCATACCCTTTCCAGGTATCTGCCTGATCATCTACAATATCCAATAGACAAAATAATAACTTGTAAATGATCAGATAACCAATATAACTCAGGCTGGCATCCATCTACTACAAGTGTTCAAAGACTAAGACATGCTCTACAAATCATTTAAGTAACAATCATAACAATTAGCAATCACCTCACTAGTGATACATCAACCAAATACATATATAGGGTTTCATTTATTAATTATAGCTCAGATTAGATTTTTAAGACCATACTCAGTTCATAGTTGTAGACAATATGCTCGTGAAGGGTGAAGGCTAAAATTTACAAGGCTTGACAAAGGATGACCACCAACTAGACATTGTGACACTTTGGATATGGAAAAAGAATACTCACTCTAGTTATATGCCAGACAAACAACAACAAAGGGGATGACAGTGCCTCACAAATGGGTGAACTACTTCAAAGTTGCTTACTCACCTTAACAAATGTTCAAAATCCAACTCAATACAAGGCCAACAACCTTTAGATAGAACTTTTTAGGAACCATTGCTTTTTTGGGCCTTTGATTTTCCATAGCCTTGGTCCATACATTTTTATACACACTTTTATTATTTTAGGATTTGCATTCATGTATGTTGAAAAACACTACTTTTCATGAATGATTTAAGATATTTCATTGCAACATTTTTTTGGAGCCAGTTTCATTGGACTAGACTTTCATTCATGTATGTTGAAAAACACTACTTTTCATGAATGAGCTTTTCATAGATATTCATTTCATTTCCAAATATATTGTATTGATGGCAGCACTACCTGTTTCCGGTAATTAAAACATCCTAGGCAACTCAGAGTCGAGACACAAATAAACAGGGAGGCTTGTCCAACAAAGGCTCTAGCGGGGAAAGGTCCTCCATGCCACAAGTCAAACAGTAGTTTGGGTTGAAACATAACTAGAAAGTAATGGATGGGTAGAGACAGTGAATAATGACACCAACACTAGCAAGCCAAAGAATGGTGGGAATGCCTACCTCTATTCTCCCAAAGGAGGGTAAAACCAATGAGTATAGATCAAGAACTTCCAAGTCTGAGTAGGGACATCAATACATAATATAGATACATCCACGACCACATATTTATATGACCGCCAGATCATGTCACTAAATGCTAATACATGTCACAAAAATGAGTATAAGGGTAATGATAACCACAACACAATATAATATACACTGAGTCATGATCATGCAAATAATCAATCTGAATCAATATTTGTCCAATGAGAAAACACTGATGCAAATCTGGGTACTGCTAACTGCTCTGCACATGGCTAAATGGCCACATCAGTCCTTAAATTTGAGTGTCCTGAGACTCAGTCCTGGCATGGGAGAGTACTATAGTCCATAAAATAAATAATAATCCATCATAAATGCTCATCTCAGCATCTCATATGTAGGGGATCTGGCTGAAAAATGTACTGAATCTGAAAAATAGAATATGGTAGCCTGGCTACTATATATGTGATAACACAAATCCGGATCCAAAGGCTTACAACAACTTGAAAAAATGAAATGTTATGAAAAAATCATGAGCTCCGTTAGTCTTTTTTTCCTTCAAAGTTTTGATTTTTCGCTCGAACTTCCTCTTCTTTTTTCGTCAAATATGCAAATACAATAAGCAAACATTAGCTAAACATGCCCCAAAACACTTTAAGAGTGCTTAAGAAAATTACAAACAAAATTCTAAGTTAAAATGATAAAAACTAAGTGAAAAATGACTGAGAAAGTGAAAAAAAGCTGCTTTCTCAGGGTCTTTGTTTGCTTCTTAAGAATAGCAAACAAATCAAACCACTAACTTGCTAAATAAGAAATTAAAATCAAATATTAACTTATAAATCCTTTTTTTTTTACTAGAAAATGAATCGAAGTAAGACAACTAGTACCCTAGATCTAAACTAAGATATGATAATGATTTGAAACCTTTAGTTAGATCTATAAAGAAAAACAATTTAAGATCTATTTATGACTATGAATTTTAATTTTAGATCTAAAATTGTTTTTTTCAAAACAAAAGAACCAGAATGACAGAAGATATCGGGAGAAGGAAAAGTGGAAAAGGCTTGGAGAGAAGAGGATCCTTGAACCTTCACATGTGGTGTGTCGAGAAATCTTTATCTGCAACAAATAATGTTAGAAACAAGAAACATAGAAATATCAAACAAGATCCTCCACGTCTCCTATCACGACAACCTACATATTACACACTTACACAACATAGATTAAATGTAGGAGCATATATGTTTAGAAATCGATGTAAAAGCATTCATAAACAAATGAAGCATTTATTCAAATCTATAAATACTTATACTCAATAGCTTAGATCATTAAACAAAATGACTAAACTGTATCACAAAGTTGATACCAACCCTTCAAGTAAACTACATAAGATTTATTGCATGCATAATGGTTCAAATACGAGTTACCTCCATACAGCTGGAAGATAATACATTCACTCAACTAGGACACAACACAATCCAAACCTCCAAAGTTTAATTATTTCTCAAATGAATACAAGTTACAAGTGTAAGCTCTTCCCATTAAATTCCAACTAGTGAATGGGAGAGAGTCTTGCTTTATTTATAGCCAGAGAGGGCCATGAGGGGCACATCCAACACTAGGACTCAACTTGGAGAGAAGGGGAGATGAGGTGAGTTAAACTAAAGTGCAAGTGAGAGTGGTAGGCACCACCTCTTATGAGGTGCACCACCACTCAACCTACCAATCACCAACCAAATCACAAGATGACACTTCAACCAATGTGTCAATTTTCAGAAGGGGGCACAACCTCTAAGCTTGGACAACTCGCAGTAGACTCAATCATCACTAAAGATCATGCTTTGATCAAGGAGATAACTTGCCTTTACTCAAGATCATGCTTTGATCACGAGAGAATAGTTTTTGATGAACAAGCTGGAAATTACATTTAGCGAAGTCTGCAAAAAGGAAAATCGCCGTGGAAATTTTGGCTAATATACTGGACGATTCACAACGAAATATATCCGAACTCAACCATGGTTTTCCAGCGCAACGCTCTAGTCCTCGCCATTGCAACCAAATGAAAAGAAACAGAAGATTCCATCTAGCTGCAATTTCCGAAACGTTTCAGAGGACTGCTTTTCTTCTATCTGTTTGACGATCTTTTATATTAAATTTGGTTCATAATATATGGATCACATTTTAATGGCTGTCAACGAACATTGGAATTGAATTTTAATCCTGTCGAACGGAGTTCTTACAAAATCCACCGCGAGAATACTACAAAATTTCCAGGGAAAACGGCTTCAATCAAAGGTAGAAAGCGCCTAGGAAGGGGATTGAACCAAGGATGATTGAAAGGACCAGAATTGACAACGAAGAAACAAAATTGACAGAGTGACAGGCACGGGTTGTGCAGAAAACAGTGCTTAAGTCAGCAGTATCATCAAATTTCTGCAGCTCGATCTTTGGAGGATTTGTGTCTAGTGCGTTCTTCAAAGAATTGTGGAATATCGGAATGATTTTGGCTTAGGTTTTCGGCATGAGAAAAAGGCTTCACACCCGAGGGATTTGCTGTTGTCGATCTTTGTTTTTCCAGCTTCTTAATAACTTACGTTCAGGCACATTTGCTGGGCATAATGATTCACAGCTACAGCAATAAGATTTTTGGGTAAAACAGTCCGAATTTGTTTTGAGAGCAGAAGAAACAGCAGTGAAGAAAAGTCCTGTTGGGGTTTACACCAGCAGCTCAAACACAAGCTAGCTGCCCAAGGTATGAGGTCTTCTTCAACAAGTTATGCATTCATATACACAGCTCTAGTCTAAGGTATGTTCACAGTCCATTTTTATCATCATCCACAGTCAGAGGTATGTATACAGCAGTATATACAGTGTTATGCATTTGTATAGTAACGTATATGATTGTGTAAAGTACATCAGTAATGAGCTATGATGGTATATTGATATGTGATGATATAGCAGTAATGATATGAATGCTTAGTCATGATGTGGCAATATTTATGAATTTACAAAAGGTATATAAGGGAATGCATATTCTGTATTCAGTCAAAAGTGTGAACAATGTCATATGATTTGAAGTTGTTCACTCGATGTTTATGATGCTTACACTACATACATGCTACACGATACACTCTATGTTGTGATTTTATAATGTTGATGCATTCAAGTGGCAGCAGTAAGAGGTTCTTTTGCAGCAGAGATTTCCCTTTTTGAGTAGCCCAAAATTCTATGTTCGCTGAACCATATTACAGTATACTAGACAGCAGTTTGAAGTGATAGCTTGTTCAGCATGACCGTGATGACATGAGCAGAGAATTGACGTGACAGTTTGGCAGTGATCAGAGTGTAGTGGTTATCAGCAGAGAGTACAGGTTTTGATATTTGACAGGTTCACAGGTTCGGCATATCAGCAGAGAGTACAGGTTTTGATATTTGACAAGTTCACAGGTTCGGCATATCAGCAGAGAGTACAAGTTTTGGTATTTGACAGGTCTACAGGTTCGGCAATATTTTTCTTATCAGGGTGGTAGGATGGGGCAAGGAAAGGAGGTCGTAGCCTCCTTCCGGTAGAAGCCGGAAAACTAGGGAGTGGTAGCTTCCTTCAGGTTGCAGCCTGTAAAACAGGGGGTCGTAGCCTCCTTTTAGTTGAAGCTGAAAAATTGAAGTCTATATAATAAGACAGTTGTTCGTTTCATCCAGTTATTTCTGGACAACTATTATTAAAAAGGCTTCCGTGGTTTTAACCCCAAGACTTGGGTTTCCACGTAAAAATCTTGTGTACTGTGCATCTTGTTATTTTTCATGATTGTTGATGATATGCTGCTATGATTGGTGATTAGCAACTTGCTCTTGATTGAAAATTAAAATATTGGCAAATACTGATTCACCCCCCTCTTAGTATTCCAACATTTGGTATCAGAGCAGGTTCCTTCAAGAACAGTCTAATCACTGGAAGGAAATAATGGGCAAGTTTGCCAAGCACAGTAAAAATGGAATACCCATGTTTG
>LPNX011128439.1:12944-33807 GCA_001517045.1 Pseudotsuga menziesii | reverse complement strand
TTATATATATATATATATATATATATATATATATATATATATATATATAAAGAGTGTAAATTTATTTTAATAAGCACATATCCCACTCGCATTTTCATGCGAGTAAAGATCCATCTCGCAACGCTCAATGACCAACCCATGAGCGTGTATTTACTATTAACAAATTAAAGTCAACAGTGAGGGTTTGTAACCGGCTTCCCCATCGAACCCATGATTGCACCAAGTTATCTTTACTAAATCCTGAAGGATTTAGTAGCTATTAACCTCTCCCCCTAGTGGATTCATCCCCAATCATCATTTTAGTCGTGCACGCTTTTAGTCTCCTAGCATTATCAATTTCATCTATAATTTGATGAATCTAGGATTAGTCCTTACAATGATTTTTACTTACACTTTGTCCTTTATGGTTGCAAACTGAGGGGATGTTACATCATTTCCCCGTTAGAGTTAACACCATCCTCGGTGTTACATATTCGTCAAAGTTTTGTGTTCACTTCCCTTTAGGTTGTTATTTCTTGCTTCTGCATCCTTTGTGATTGTCTTACAGCTTTGTTGTCCTCTAACCTATTCTATGTAAGGCATCACAATGTCTATCCAGAATATCATCATATTCATACATACTTCTAACTTCAATAGAATATTGCATAAGTAAAACCATATTTTACTCGACCTCTTTTAGAGTGTCAATTTTATGGAAATTCTTCATGTGATGGTCTTCTTAGCTCGACTTGCCATACGTACTTTAACCCTTTAGATTAACATGATTACATTATGTATTTTTAGGCCACCAACCCAAAATATGAAACATACCAATGTTTGTCTACTATGATAAAAATCAATAGTTTTAGGCATAATTCAATAATCAAACATAGAACATCAATAACAAGTCCTTTCTACAACGCAACATTTGCAATTCACGGAACATATTTTAGCCTTTGTTTGTGCTTTTATCTTCATAAGAAGACCTAATATATGATTACCCTCAAAAGAATTCATAAGTAATTTAGATTTACTTATCTTTTTTGGAGGACATCTTTACCTCTAGTACTTGGACGCTTTAACTAGTCCTCAACTTGAGATAGACATCTCTTTCAATCACAAGTTAGCATCATCTATTTCACATAATTTCAAGCAGTAACATTTTAAAATTTATCATTCATCCTCGCCATTGAGGGATTTTTTCCTACTCAAGTATTCATAACATTTACACATTAAGACATTCAACAGTCTAGTTACTAGGCAAATCGTTAATATGTGTTTTATTGTTACCTCATGAAGATGAAAAAATTTGAACAACACTTTTGTTGATCAACAAACTCTCCCTTGATTTTTTTTTCATCTTCAACAATTCTCTGCTGAACACAAAACTCTCTCTCGAGTTATGTCACCAATTGGACTTACGGGCTAAACTTTGAGGTTACTCTCCCTTTTGATTGGTAGTCAAACGTTTTCCCCTAAAAAACATCAAATAACATCTTGTCTTCCAGATGTCGAACTTTGTGCCTAGGTCTTTCCATTGATATCACAGACTCTCTCATAATTCCCCTCAAGCCCCCTCGCTGGAGTCCAGGAATTTCTTTTCCACCCATCCTCCCGCTTGAGTCCATGAAAAGCTACTTTAGCAAAGTAGAGCTGGATCCTCAATTTTTCCACTTGGTGTTCACTCAGAGAAAATGTTCTTTTCTCCTCAAGCCTTCATGCTTGAGTCCATGAAAGTTCCCTTAAACATTAATCATTTATTGTTTCTTGCATATTTGATAATTACAACATGCAACAAAATAACATCAAATAGGTTCACCTGTTTTCTTACTCATGCTTTAATATATATGTTCATGAGTCCTTGATATTTATTCAGATTCTTACCATATTCTTACCATGCATAATATATTGCGCTCTTGTCTTTCAACAAGTTCCAAAGAATATTGACCATGTTCCAAATTCACTTGTTAGTACCACTTTGTATAACACAAATCAAATTTTGTAAGAAAATCTTTTCCCTAAGCATAATATTAAGAATTCATCCTTCTTACTACATGATCATCGGAAATAAACATCCTCTTTCAGTTCCTTATTTTCATCCTTACGTCATGGTTTAGCAAGATACAAAATAATTTTCTTGGCACATTAATTTCCAGGGAAATATATAGGTGCATTGTTTACAAAAAAAAAAGAACTAAAATAGATTTCTTGACCACTTAAAAATTCAGGATAACCTCTTTTCTTTGTAACATCAAATTGTCTACATATATACTTGTGTACCTTTATAAATATAACCACATACCATTATAAGGGTGACCACATATCTCCTTTTTATATGACGTTCATATGATAAGGTACAAGTTTACTTGTAATAACACATATTAGTATTACACTCAATATCTTAAGAAATCCATATATCAAAATGAAATAGAATGTCAAGGTATCCATGCATATAACATATACCTCTTTCTCATAAATATCGATCACATTAAAGTATAACTTTTATAAAAACCACTCAAAGTATACTAACATCCATAGTAAAGATCATTGGAATAAGAAATATATAAAACGAAATCATGCATTTTCATCATAAGCATCCTATGAACTACTTAGAATACACGGGTATACATTTTAATTAATTATAACCATTATCCTTTTTTTGAATTGACAAGCAAGGGTACAAGCATGTTCCAATGTCACACATTAGTTTTATAATCACTTATCCTATACAATCACATACCAGAATGAAACAAGGAGACTCCTACCAATTATTCTCCTTTATAACTTGACAATTTCCCAATCATATAAAACCTCACACCAGTAGAATGTCCAAGTAAACCAGTTAAAGTTAATTCCTTTGTTTAAAAAGAATCTAGATACCTTAGCAAGGTTATACTTCTCGAGGAATATTAGTTGATCCTATGTAACAAACCTAAAATTCCTAGTTGATACCCCTCTAATGTGATAGAATTTGTATTAACAAAAAATATTAACATCAACATAACTATGCCTCCTTCATAACTAAAATAACATTAAATACATCAGTTAGATCTATATTCACGTTGACTCCTCCTTTAATCAAAACTTAATGGATCTTCTAACATATCCAAGTAACTGCTTAGATTACCCATCTGAATCTCATCTTTGGCAATCCTGACGATTGGGCCAATCAAATTCGATTAGTTATATAAAGTCAACAAAATGTATCAACCGTACTCACTCAAATAAAATGATTGTTGAAACTGAAAGGTATCCACTCTCAAGAATAACAAGAAACGTAGAGAAATGTAATAAACATTTTAAATTGAACTACCAAGTCAACAGATTTAGGAGAGTTCCTCAATTTAGCATATAAAATTTACCTTTAGACATTCACAACTAGGATGACTTTCTATATACTCTTTTACTCCACCTTAAAAGAAACTATTTCATAAAGCCTTAACTCCAATAGTCTAACTATTTCAATATTTTAACGATTACTTTCTTATCCTTCAATGAAACTAATTGTAGAGTATGAGGAGATATTCATAAAATAGTATTTACCCATAAAATATCATTTAGATATATATAATGAAACATATACAATGGTCACATATAGACAATGCTATGCCATTATAATGCTTCAGCAAATGGAACATACTTACTTGTAATTCAAAGATGACTTGTCAGTTACCTCTTGTCAATCCTTGGAAATGAAATTTTATGCTTGTGTCTTATAGATGGAGTCCCTTTGCTTGTTCAACTAACTTATATTTGTTTCCTCTGACTGCGCCCAAATAAGCTCGAGTGTTTGTAACCTCGCTCTGATACCACATGTAACATACCCCAAATACCTGAATAGATTCTCCAGGTGGGAAGTATAAAATTTCTTCTTCTATATACTTTTAATTACACCAAATAAGTTTAGAATCATTATTTAATTAACCATAACCATTCTTTTGAGATTAAGAATCTAAAACACAATCACTTAATGCTAATCTACATAACAATTCTTATTGAAATTTAAATAAGGTACAATCGTTACATTAGGTGCAAGACTATCTTTTGAATGAGCTAACGATTTACACATTTGGGCCCGTTTTTCGACAGTTACCCCAATGTCTTTCCACCCTTGGTACACAGCTTCTGCAGCCACCACTTGAAGTCATGCAAAATCAACATATCTATTAGTATTATATATCAACCTACAAATTCAAGAGCATAAGTTTCATAAACAAAGCTAACGGTTAGAAACACTTATTTTAGCTTGAGCAACTGAAAGCGTGTCTACGAATTTCCTCCAAACCATAGGCTTCATTTGACGTATGCTTACCGTCTAAAGCCACCCCCCAGCTGGGTGACGAATCCACTAGGATGGAAGACAAAAGAACCTTTTGCCAAGTTTTTTCCTCAAGACATTCCTTTTGTCTAGGACTCATATCATAATTTAGCATTTGCATAAAAGCTCCATTCAAAATTATAAAACATTATTCTTATTAAGAATGGACAGGTTGCTATTCAAACATCTAAAACTACTAGATACATAAACATGGAGGCACACCCTTTACAAGCACATCTCATTTAGTCTTTGTTATAGGAAATGGATGAGGTTAATTTCCTTAGTGGAACCAATCCACTTTATCAACTATATCGATATATGTATTATATAGTGATTTTCTTATCGTAAGCCACTCCTTCCCTCCATAGCGGAATACCTTTACATAATTAATAATTATATTCATTATCGTACCATTTTCTCAATATATATATCGACACTAGGGGTAGTAAAGCTTTGCACAAGTCATAATTAACTATTACATGTCTCAATCAAAATGTGGGCCATAAAGGCATTTTCAGACTTTACATAAATCACAAACTCATATAAACCATACACTCAGCATTGGCTTAACAACTGGATTCATCCCCAGTCCAATGCATACTCATTACAATTCATAGTCATAATACAACTCTAGTTTGAACAACAACGCAAGCATAAGACATTACTTAATTTTCATAAATCAAATGCAGATAACCAATACGCTCAGCATTGGTTTAACAAATGCATTCTCAGAAATTTACCCAAATGCAGGCATAAGTACAACTCAAGTTTTATCAAAACGTAGGCAGTAATTTATACTCAAAAATCAACAAAACCATGGTAAGTCTCGTCAAACGGTTCTGGTACCAATTCAAAGGTACACTGATTTCAACCAAAACATTGAAAACTAACAGAATGGATTTGTTTTCACTAATTAAGATAAATCATGGTTTTCTTATCAGATGAAGATCTGGTTCATACATACATACAACTATTTACCCAATCGTGGAGGATACAAAATAGATCTGGTTCTAATCACAAAAACACAACGACTGCAATTTCAATGGATTTGGCTTTTTAAAAACATACCCAACGATTTCATATGCAAATCGTGGAGGCTATGAAACAAATATGGTTCTAATCACAAAAGCACATCAACTACAATTTCAACTAATCTGTCTTTTTAAAAACATACCCAGCGATTTCATATGCAAATCGTGGAGGCTATAAAAAAGTTCTGGTTTTTAATCACAAAAACACAGTGACTGCAATTTCAACAGATCTGTCTCTCTAAAAACATACCCAGCAATTTCACCAAATCGTGGAGGCTACAAAACTGATATGTTTTTCTTGTAAATAAAACTTACACAACGATTTCAAGCCCAATCGTGGGACTACAAAACAAATCTGGTTTTTATATGAATAAAAACTTTTACAAAGATTTCAAGCCAATCGTGGGGTATAAAACAAATTTGGTTTTTATAAACAAGAACTTGTACAACGATCTCAAGATAATCGTGGGCTATAAAATAGATTTGGTTTTTATAAACAAAAAATTATACAACAATTTCAAGCCAATCCTGGGCTACAAAACTGATCTCAAACGCTTCCCTTCCCTTCATCTGTTTATCAAAACGTTTGCAGACTGGCATTGTCCACCAGGCTCATGGACACAAAAAAATCCTACTATGCGCCTTCCCTTTCTCCTCCAACATAACCTTTAAAAAGAAAACTTCTAAATATCTAGGCGGCAGATGGAAAAAGAAAAAAAACACATTTCAGTTCAATAGATTATGTTTCCTCAATACCAGGCTCACACATTGCATACTAGACGGAATTGGTTCCCTCTTTGAGAGACTACTCCTTATTTCATGGTAATCACATAGATTACACCCCAGTTTTCAACAATAATTTCCCTCAATTCGTGGCAAAAAAAAACGTGGAATAAATATCTCCAACCACAAAATATCCTACCTACCTTTCACACCCTCTCCTTTTCTCATAAATAAAAAGAATTTTAATAAGGGTGGTTCCTCCCTTCCAATCTCACACTCAAAATAAAATAAAAGATGTTAATAATAATAATAATAATAATAATAATATGGCACCAAGTTATCTTTATTAAATTCCCAAGGATTTTGCGGCTATTAACCTCTCCCCCAAGTGGATTTGTCCCCAATGATCATTTTAGTCATGCACACTTTTAGTCTCCTAGCATTATCAATTTCATCTATAATTTGTTGAGGTTAGGATTAGTACTTATAATTCTTTTTACTTACACTTTTCCGTTTCTGGTCGTGTACTGAGGGGATGTTACAGAAATGTCTATCTTTATTTTATACTTTTTCTTTTCTTCGATTATCATCATGATTTGTGACCCAACAAATATTTCAAGTAAGCCTTAGTATTTTCTCTACTCATGTGACAGGGTGAATGATCATGACACAAGATGGAACTAGATGAGGTGGACTATGAAATTCCCTCACCCGAAAGAGCCATCTTCGTCATGAATGATGGGATTAAATGCTGAAATTATTTGAAGGGTACGACCATGTATGAGATGGCTACGCATGATAACTCGCATCTAACTCCCCAACCAAACCATGATGGCTCTGATACATCGAGGAATGCCCCTGAAGCTAAACCAAGACATCACAAAGGTGCTAGACCAAAAAAGGAACCAACTGTATTGGTGGGTGGTAGAGAGATTGGTATCAAAGAAGTACCAAAATACCTCTCAATGACACTGGTCAGACGGTTTTGCGGAAAAAACATCGAGGAAACCTCATTACAAAGTTGGATGGAGCATAACTGGGGACCAATCCTTGATCAAATCCCTCTCTTTCATATCATGTCACGAGGCTGGATCTTGTTCAGAGTACACTATGAGTTGGATAAACAGAAATGACTGGATCACAATTGGAGCTGGGGTCCATCAGGTCTAATTCTAAAAAGGTGGCAGGTCAATTTTGGTGCCAAGAGAGAGCCACATAATTTGCAAGAAGTATGGGTAATTCTGTCGAGACTGGCCATGAGTTTTTGTCAAGATCAAATTCTAAAGGAAATCAGAAACAAGCTTGGAAAATTCATCTCCCTAGAGGAAAATTGGGACAAAAAGGTTGATAGACGGTGCGCAAAAATTCTGGTTGAGCTGGATACCCAAGATGGATTATATGAATAAATCAAAATGGAATTGAGTGAAAGTATATGGAATCAAAAATTGGATTATTGGAAAATCCCATTCACATGTTGCGGGTGCAGAGAGGTAGGACATATAATTCGATTTTGCTCTCTTCCTGCTTTGAGTGTGCAGAATCGAAGGAAAATCTCGGTAAAAAGGTATTTAGAAGAGAAAGAAAAGGTTGCGAATGAAGGTAACACAACAAAAGATGACATAATTCCCTCCATAGAAGAGCTCATCAGCAGCGTCGAACCATGACAGTTGGTGAACAATTCATCAACCTCTTTTCACAGTAAGAAAAATACCTCTTTTGAAACCTCTCATGTCATTAATTCTGCTTTGCTTGTACTTCCAAAAGAATAGAGAGTCACAAATTAAGGTACCTTGACTCCCTCTAGTACATATCCCAAGAAATTTCTGCCAGAAATAGCAGCTTCCTCAACCCCTTCCAACCCAAAGGCAGTTGAAACAAACTCGAATAAGGTATACACAAAAGTCTACAACACTAGGGCTAGGGTATCCTCTATGGGGAGAAATTAAGAAGTGCTACAAGGAGGGTTAAAATTAGAGACACAACCTAAATTCATCCTAGGCAGAAAATCCCAGTTAACAAAAGAAAAAAATCAAGCTATGATAGACATTAAAAATAAGAAACAAACCACCATCACAAGGGCACTTAGAGTAGGTAAAGCCCTTCCCAGGGCTAAATAATGGTGTGCATGTCCTTCAATGTAAGTGGTTTAGGGGGTTCCCCCAAAATAAATGCCCTAAAGAGGACGATAAACAATCTAAATCCTTCGGTCATCCTCTTACAATAAACTATGACGAAAGGCAATAAATCCCATGAAGCTATAGAGTTTTTCTTGAAAGATTGGTCCTTTTCTCATATAAGTGTGAACAATCATTGAGGAGGTTTAATCACGACATGGATCCAAGATTTGAAAGAGAAAGATTCATGTAAACATGAAAATCTTTTGAAAACAGTTCTAGAGGATAGGACTACATGTGAAACCTTTGCGCTTTTAAATGTTTATGGGTCATTTCATAATCGAAGGACTTTTTGGGACAACTTCATTACTAGTGGACTATGGGAAGACCGGAATATGGTAATTGGCAGAGACCTAAACCTAACCATTTCTAAAAGAGAAGTTTGGAGGAAGCTAGCTTGTCCAGATTCAATAAGTAACTTATTCTCTTCAAAATATCTCGTTGATGTACAACCCAAAAAATTGGAGCCAACCTGGCGGAATAGGAGAAGTGGGGAAAATGCAATCTCTAAAAGATTGGATCGGTTCTTGATTTCAGAGAACTTTTATGTAAGTTCTCTAACAATAGTCTCCTAGTTTGCAGAAGCAGGGATTTCTGATCACCATCCCATATTGTTGTATATTTCCTTACATGAGCATAAACCCTCCTCCCCTTTCAAGTTTAACCTGATTTGGTTGAAATACGAGGACTACTGCAAAAAGCTAATAGAGGAAAATTGGTCTCCTTTAAGGACTTATTGTTCTAGGACATGAAATAATTGATGGAAAACCTAGCTAAGGTGAAAAAGGTTTCCAAGGAATGGGAAAGAACCTACAGATCAAGACAACAAATGGAGCTAAAGGAGCTGGGACAAAGCATAAAGAAAATGTATAAGGGAAATGATGTTGGGGTCTTTTCTGAAGCATAAATGAGCAAACTAAAAGAGATTGAATTTCGTCGTACAACCCTGCTAGCCAAAGAGGAACAATTATGGAGGTTAAAAAGTAAATAAATATGGGTAATTGAAGGAGACAATAACACAAAATTCTTTCACATATTTGCTTCACATAGGAAGAGTGTGAATAACATTACAGAAATCCAGAATGAATAAGGGATTAGTGTAAGATCCTTCAAAATAAATGTGAAGTTGGGGTTTTATATTTTACAAGCCTCTTTAGCGAGTTAGAGGGTTTCCCGATTCAAGAAATCCTGAAAGTACTAAGGGTCTTCCCGAGATCAATTACAAATGAAATGAATGACTCCTTAAATGAAGAAGTATCGGGAGAAGAACTAAATAATATTTTACATTCTTTTCAAAAAGGTAAGAGCCTAGGATTCGATGATTTAGCAATCGAATTCTTTTTGGGTTTCTATGATTTGATAAAAGAAGACCTCTTAAAAGCAATCATAGAATATCAGAATTCTAGAAAAGTATTGGTCTCATTGAAATCTACCTTATTAGCATTCATTCCAAAAAAACAAAACCCCTCAAACTTTGGAGCTTTCATACCAATTTCTTGTTGCAATGTGGTTTATAAAATAATTGCAAACACTATAGAACAGAGGATGAAGCCTATTTTAAGTGAGATCATTTTAGAAGAAAAATTTGGTTTCTTGTTCAATCGACAAATTCATGATGCGGTCTCTCTATCCCAGGAATCCATTCACACTATAAACAAGAACAAGATAAAGGCCTTTTCCCTAAAGCTAGATCTGTCGAAATCCTATGACGGGGTCAACTTGACTTTATTATGTATTCTTCTTATCCAGATGGGGTTCTCAGTAAATTTGGTGAACTGGATCATTAGCTATGTAACTTCGACTTCCTTTACGGTATTAATAAATGGAGTTTCCTCTTTTTTCTTCAGACCTAAAAGAGGACTTTGATAGGGTTATCCCCTATATCCCTTCATATTATTACTAGTGACTGAAGCATTAAGCAAGTTGGTTCACTAGGAAAAGAGTGAAGGTTCATACAAGGGGGTCTTCGTTTCCTCATCTGGGGAATTAACACACATCCTTTTTGTGGATGATAATTTACTGCTGGGAGAAGGTACTCTGGATAATTTAAATTGTTTAACACAAACAATAGATATTTATAAGGAGGCAACATGGATGATAATAAATATAGAGAAACCAAATATTTCAATCAATAGAGCAAATGAAGAGTTTCAGCATGGGAATCAGTCAAAGATTGGTTTTTTCCAAATCCCTTTGGGTGAACATTTTAAATACATGGGATTCTACCTAAATCCCAATGCTTACTCTTTTAAGGATTAGATTTGGCTATATACAAAGGTAGAATCACACATTTCATGTTGGGAAAATAGATATATCTCTAGAGGTGGGCGACTAACGCTCCTTAAAGCAGTACTGCCAAGTATTCCACTGTATTGGGATTCCATATATTACATCCCAAAAGGTATTCTAATGAAGATTCGAAATAAATGCTTTTCCTTCTTGTGGACAACCAGTAAAAAAAAAGGAAGGCATTCCGCTTGTGAAATGGATAACTCCGGTAAACCTTAAGGAATTAGGGGGATGGGGGATAAATAACCCTTACTTGTTTAGCCAATCTCTTACAGCTAAATCTCTCTGGAGATTGAAGAAAAAAAAAACTCTTTATGGGGAAATATAATGACTTCCAAATACTGTCCAAACTATTCAATTATAGACTGGTATATAAACCAAGAAAAAACACACAAAGGCAGATATGTGGGACAGAAAGCATTGGTGCTCTCATTCTCCCTAATTGGTCAATGGACAACTTGGAAATTGGATATGAAAGCAATGTTCAAATCGGGGAGGACCCATGGGTCGGCTCTAGTGGGGAATACTCTTTGTCCTCAATCACAATTTCCCCGTTAAAAAGGAAAAACATAAAAACTTTAGCAGACACATAGAACAAATCCCCTCAAGGATAAAATTGGAAAGCAACATCGGATATAGGTCTGGAAAATGAAGCCACAGTTGAATGGAAAAGATTGATAAGCACAGTGAAAGCCAATTTTATCTCCTTGAAAGATAATGAATCAAACAAGTTAGTATGGATGAAAAGCAGTTCAACTGGAGAGTATTCAACAAAATTGGGTTATGAGGCACAAGATTTCAAATCCTTTACTGGAGAAAAAGAATGGTGGTGACCTACCTTATGGAAATCAATCAGACCATTGAAGGTGAAGACAATTCTATGGTTAGCATTTAATAACAGGCTGCTAACATGGGAAAATCTGCCGAAACACAGCTGGGAAGGCCTAAGTTGGTGTGTGTTGTGTCAGTTAAATAGTGAAACTACTAGCCACTTATTTTCTTCTTTCCCTTATGTAGGGATTGTTTGGAACGTGACTACAAAAGAAATGAGCTAACTAGATATTCCTTTGGACACCTCTCTTTCTAACTGTTGTAGAAGCTGGTGAGAAAATATCACGGTACGAAACTTCGATGCCTACCCTACTCTGTTTATTTATGGAGTTTGGTGGGAAAGAAATATGACCACATTTCAAATAAAAAAATACCAACTGAGATAACCAGTGAAATGATTTTGCAGTGGTCAAGGGAGTATAAATAAGAGGATAAGAATAAGAGGACTTGAATTCTAAAAAACCCAAGCATTGATAAAAGAATCCGTTGGGAATTCTTTGACGAAGAAAGCTAAGGGGATCCACCCTTGGGGGGGTCTGGAGAAGTTCTTTATATTGCATAAGAGGATCAAATTTTAATTAAATATGGTCTGAGACACTTCACCAATAATAAAGCAGAACTATCAACTTTATGGGCAGTCCTCATGTTATGTATCTAAGTATTTAAGAACGATAATTTTAAATATTAAATGTAATATTGCTTAGCTAATCGTAGGGTCACACCATTCCATTGAAACGGTGTGTTTAGACATATAAAGGTATTCTCTCTTATTGTAAAAATCCATCATTTAATAATTACTATTCATTGTGGTTATTTCGAGTTTTGTGGGTTTCGATTATGTTCGCTCCAAGTGGTATGAGATCAATACGACTCCTCGGCACCTTCCACAACTCCATTCATCTCCTCCACACTTCTCACATGCTCCCTTCTTTGCTCGTGTCATCATGTTTCCCCACTTCATCTAACCACCCATCATCCTCCATCACGCACCCAATCAATTCTCTTCATTCGATGTTATTCCACCCCGCCCACTTGTTTCCCCACCCATTTGCATCCATATTCTCCCTCCCCATCTGCAGTCACTCCTCGACGCCACACCATCCTATGCCCTCCCATGCTCTCCTACTACAACCCCTCGTAGCTTCCCATCCTCCATCGCACGCCCTTTCTACTGCGTGCCATCCCCATCCTTCTGTTGCGTGCCATCCCCATATGTCCCTTCTCTCATCCAATGATTCTGCAGCCGGTGCTGTGTAAACTCTTTCGTGCCATCTTCCCTCTTGCCCACCTACCTCCCTTCGTCTGCTACCATCTCTCTCATCCTCTGTGTGCATAGCCTCTTCCACACAATGAAACCCTAAAAAAATTAATAATATTTAAAATCACATTTTATTTTTTATAACTAAATATTATTATTATTAGTAAACTTTATTAATATTATTATTTAAAAAAAACATATTAAAGATAATAATTAATTATTATATTTAAGATCCTTTTATCCTAGAGTGGTAAAAATTCCTCCCTGCACAATAAAAATGTCAGAGATGAATGAAATTAAGAATCAAATGGAGGATTTGGAGAAAAACCAAGCCCAGGACTCTAAAAATATTGAAGGAATACTCTCAAGGCTCGACCAAATCGAAGTAGAGCTACACAAAGGCAAAAACGAATTATCAGAAAATGTCAAAAAGGAAGGCAACGAAGTTGTATCTTGGGAGATGGAAGGAGTAAAAAGGGATATATCAATAGGGTTTGAAACTGGATTAAGAAAAATCAAGTAGTATTTAGAAGACACAATTACCACATTAGTTGGCAATGTGTAAAGGGAAGATCAACCATCCTCAAGTTCAACCCATCATAGTACAATTTCTCCCAAAGGGGAAATCCCACAAGAAGAGATTGATCATGATCATTCTGCACATCCTGAACAAATTCTCTCTCCTCGAAAAATAAGTGGATATCAATTGAAACCCAAGTTAGAATTTCCAAAATTCAATCGCGAAACAAAACAGAGCATGGCGTGGATCAACAAGGCAGAAGAATTTTTCTCCATACACAATATCACATCCGACAAAGAAATGATAAAATATCCCTCAATTCAATTAGAATATCGGGCATACAACTAGTATATATGGTGAAATATTACAACACGAACAACTAATATCAATTGGAACACGTTCAAAAATGACTTCTTTAAGAGGTTTGAATATTAAAAGAAAAAGACTTCTTCGCAAAACTCACCAGACTACAGCAGAAAGGTGACGTTGATGAATACACCGACAAATGGGAATCCCTATTGACACGTGTGTCGAAACTCACAGACAGTCAACGCCTATTGATCCAGGGGGTCATTCATCCTCAAAGTCACACTGATCCAAGATAAGGAGAAAATGGTACAATGGCAAAAAAAATGAAGTGGCAATGCAATGCCCAGGTTTGGTACACATCAAGATTTTACCACATTTAACATGGTCTTGATATATGGTTACAAAAACATATAAAATCAAAGCTTAGCTTTATACCATGGTTCGGCGCATAAAGGGATGAGTCACACCAACTAAACTTAACACATGTTTTTAAACCCATTTCAACGAATATACTCAATATGTGACATGGTGCAATGTGTTATGTCACATGGTTGGTATAACATATAAATGGTAAAGTTTGGTAACATATAAATGTACCGTTGGCAACATATGTGTAACGCTTGGTTGGAACATGTGGCATAGTCATTGCATGGTGCGGTAACACTTGTTAACATTTGTGAATTGGGTGCGCGGTCAGTGGTAACGTTTGGCGGTTACGTGACATGGTGCACAGTCAAATGTGTAAAGTTTGGGTGTGCAGTTTAGTCTGGCGTTTTGTGACATGGTGCGCAGTTTGAACTGGCGGTTAGCACATCCATTGTAACATTTGTGAAGTCGGGTGCACAGTTAAGACATAACATTTGGTGGTTATTGTATTGGGTGCGCAGTTAAGTTATAACATTTGTTGCAACATTTGGTGGATGGTTATGCTTTGGCGCTAACAGGTCAGTTATATGCTGTGACATTTGTATGCTGCGACATCGGATCAGTTATATAGTGAAGTTATCATATGAAACAGTTATATGCTGCGACATTTGTATGCTGTGACAGCGGATCGGTTATATAGCGAAGTTCTCATATGAAACAGTTATATGTTGCGACATTTGTAGAGTTTCGTTATATGCTGCGACAGCGGATATAACATTTGGAACAGCTCTAAATGTGACGGATATCCATTGTGTGGCGGGATAGCAATACTATACATGGTATTAGATGGAACCGTTGGGAACCGCTGCTACATTTAGCGGAACAGAAATGAATGTAACGTACAGCTAGTTGAAATGTTTCGACGGAAATTAAAAGATAGCATATGGAATATGAAAAGATGAGTAGCAGACGAGTCGAACTCGATACTTATCCTCCCACTGAATGCTTAAATAGATGATTCTGGTTGCAGTGAAGGGGGGTTGAGATTGTTTAGAGCACCGAGCATCGTTTTTCTGTTATGAGAAGCTTGCAGAGATAAAATAAAAGAAGCACCGAGAGTTTTGCTGTGAAGTGTCCAGATGCTGTTGCTGTGGAAGTCGACATTCTCTGTTATAATTTTAGCTTTCTTTGCCTTTTGAAGGCTAATTGTAATTTCCATAAGAGAGGTCTTGAAGACTTTGTATAGCATTATGTTTACAGTTGCTGAAGTTGATTCCAGAACCATTTTGTACCATTTTAAAAGGATTAATTGGATCGGTACCCATTGGAGAGGGACCCGGAGACGTAGCCCAGTGAAGGGGGTGAACTCCGTTATCAACTTCTGTTTGTGACTCTCTGATTCTTTGTTTTTTTTCCCACATCTGGTTATCGGTTTTGCTTTTCATTTCTGTTAATGGTGTTTCATGAATTAAGCAAACTAGTAAATGTATTCTTTTAAAAAAATTTAACGCACTCAAGTTGAGATCTGACGGATCATATTATGGTATCAGAGCAGGTTAACTGCTTGTGCAAGTTTGTGAATGCTTACCAGGTCCAAGTTAAAGCTTGGTGAAGGAGAATTAATTGAAGGAGATCCTGATATTGGCTCAAGGAGAACATTCTCAAGAACCATGTCTTCTCCACAAGGGGAAGAAGAAGGACATATAGAATGGGAAAAACCTGTTATTTTTGAAACTGAGTTTTTGGAGGCTTTTATCAGCATGAAAGCCATGATGGAAATTCTACTCGATGAGCGAGTGGAAAGGAAGAAGAAAGAAGAAGGATCTTCATCCAAAGATGCAGAAGTGAAGAAGGAAGAAAAGGGTAAAGGAGTAGGAGGTGATGGTGATCCTCCTGAAACTAATCAAACTTTCTCTTCTTCTCATACTTCTCATTCACATAATGCAAATTCTAAAATGCCATATTTCAAATTGGATGTAAAATTTGAATTACCAATTTATGATGGAGATTTAGATGCTGAAAAGTTAGACAATTGGATCAAGCAGCTTGAAGTATATTGCAGGGTGCAGGGCATTAATGATGACCCTTCCAGGATTCAATTGGCCACTTTGAGAATGAGTGGTATGGCTCTTACTTGGTGGGAGAGCAAGATTCAACAAGATCTTCGAAAGAATGGTAAAATTATTTCAGTTTGGAATGAATTCATTGAAGTATTATGAAAGCAATTTTATCCTTTAGGTCACATGCAGCAATTAATAATGAGCTGGAAAACTTTTAAACAAGCTAAAGGACAAAGCATTCAAGAATATACTCATGAATTTAGAAAGAGGGCTATTGCATTAAATGTTGCATTGGATACGCAAGAAACTCTTCTTAAATATATTGGTGGCATGCATTCTTATTTGCGACATGCTTTGTTGATGTTTAACCCCAGTAATTTGGATGATGTATGTGTTCAAGCTACACATTTAGAAGCTAGGGGTAAGCATGATAATGATTCGTTTATGAAGAAGTCATCTAAATTTGACAACAAAGATAAAAGCAAAGATAAGGGAAAGAAAACAGCTACCATCACGAAAGAGGGTGAAAAACCCACATGCTCACATTGTCAGAAAGGGCATGATGTTTCTAAGTGTTGGAAACTTCATCCGGAGTTAAGGCCAAAGAAGTATGGAGGAAATAAAAACAAAGATAAAGATAATCAAGCAGCTACTGCAGTAGTGATTCAAGACTTGGGATCTGATTCAGGTGATGAGACTAAGATCACATCAATAGGGATCCGAGGTAAAGATAAAGGTATATCTCTTTCCATTGATGCAAGTTCAAGTTCTAATTCATGTGCAAGTACAAATACAAATCTGCTATCTACTTCTATGCAAAGTGATAAAAGAAGAAGTGAATTGTTTCATGTTCGTGTCATTACAAATCATACAAAGATTGATACATTGTTTGATAGTGGTTCTCAAGTGAATTTGATATCAGAAAATGTGGTTAAGAAATTGCATTTAATTACTATGCCTCATGAAAAACCCTATCCTCTTGGTTGGGTTACTAATGATACACAATTGCAAGTTACAAAGAAATGTGTTTTGAAATTTGCAATCACTGAAAAGTTTATGGATGAGGTAGAACTAGATGTAGTACCACTTGACATTTGTGGAATTGTACTTGGGAGTCCATATTTGTATGACCGGAAAGCAGTCTTTTATAGAGAGCAGAACAAATATCATCTCTTTAAAGGTGGTGTGGAATACATTGTTCGTGCACATCGCATGAAAACAAATCTAGCATTAGTCACTACAAGTCAAATGAAAATGATAGTGAATGCTAGTAGGAAGTTTGCATTAATGGTTGTTAAATGTGAATCATTGGAAAGTGGTAACCTGGAACATGGAATTGAATTAATTAAAACTATTTCTGAGTATGGTGCTTTGTTACAGGAACCTGAAAGACTATCACTTACTAGAGATGTACAACATGAAGTGCAGTTGCAGCAAAGCATGCCTTTTCCAAATTTTGGCATGAATCTGATGATTATTCAAAAGACTGTTTATGATTATGTAAGGAATTGTGTGATGTGCAATACTATTGATAAAGGGTTGGGATTGCACACACCTATTCATGCTTCATCTCATCCTTGTAAATATGTTGTAAGGGAATTTGATGGGAGACTACCAATTAGTTTGTGCTTTCAGTATATTGGGGTTCATGTTGGGCTTCCTATGACTATTGTACATGTTCGGCATTTCCGAATATTGGGGCAATTTTGGTCAGTTTTATGGAGTCTTAAGGACACTAATCTTGAAAGAAGCACAATGTATTATCCACATGTTATTGGGAAAACATGGGTAGTTAGTAGAACATTCATTCAATTTCTCCAAAATTATTGTGATGAACATCCTAAGGCTTGGGGTGAACAGTTGCAGCACATGCAGTGCATTAAATCTCCTTTTGAGATTTGTTTTTGTTATCTGTTGAAGTCACATGTAGACTTTTCTTTCGGCACAAAAGATGTGAACGGTGGACATCATGATGCAAAGAAAACAGTGCAGCAGATAGTGCAAGAAGAGCATGAGAAGATCCGGGCAATTTGCAAAGCTGGGCATGAAAATTATCATCCGTTTGAAGTTGAAAAGCAAGTTTGGTTGCAGATCACCAAGGGAATATTGAAAGGTAACAAGCTCAATTTTGTTTATGATCATTCTGAGATCTTTGAAAAGAAGCGTAAACATACTTTCTGTTTGAGCTTATCTCCATCTATACCAATGAATACACTTGTATATGCAAAGAATTTTAAATGGTATAAGCCTCCTTTGGTCATGGACAAGGAGACTAATATGCAGATTCTAAGCAAAGCAGGATGTATGGAGATTGGAAAGGTGAGGGAGTTGTATCCTCACTTACCTGCAAGGTGATCTAGGCTTTTGGAGGTCCAAAAACTCTCCAATGGGGAGGAATGATCCAGGGGGTGATTCATCCTCAAAGTCACACTGATCCAAGATAAGGAGAAAATGGTACAATGGAAAAAAAAATGAAGTGGCAATGCAATGCCCAGGTTTGGTACACATCAAGATTTTACCACATTTAACATGGTCTTGATATATGGTTACAAAAACATATAAAATCAAAGCTTAGCTTTATACCATGGTTCGACGCATAAAGGGATGAGTCACACCAACTAAACTTAACACATGTTTTTAAACCCATTTCAACGAATATACTAAATATGTGACATGGTGCAATGTGTTATGTCACATGGTTGGTATAACATATAAATGGTAAAGTTTGGTAACAAATAAATGTATCGTTGGAAACATATGTGTAACGCTTGGTTGGAACATGTGGCATAGTCATTGCATGGTGCGGTAACATTTGTTAACATTTGTGAATTGGGTGCGCGGTCAGTGGTCATGTTTGGCAGTTACGTGACATGGTGCACAGTCAAATGTGTAACGTTTGGGTGCGCAGTTTAGTCTGGCGGTTTGTGACATGGTGCGCAGTTTGATCTGGCAGTTAGCACATCTGTTGTAACATTTGTGAAGTCGGGTGCACAGTTAAGACATAAAATTTGGCGGTTATTGTATTGGGTGTGCAGTTAAGTTATAACATTTGTTGCAACATTTGGTGGATGGTTATGCTTTGGCACTAACAGGTCAGTTATATGCTGCGATAGCGGATCAGTTATATAGCGAAGTTCTCATATGAAATAGTTATATGTTGCGACATTTGTAGAGTTTAGTTATATGTTGCGACAATGGATATAACATTTGGAACAGCTCTAAATGTGACGGATATCCATTGTGTGGCGGGATAGCAATACCATACATGGTATTAGATGGAACCATTGGGAACCGCTGCTACATTTAGTGGAACAGAAATGAATGTAACGTACAGCTAATTGAAACATTTCGACGGAAATTAAAAGATAGCATATGGAATATGAAAAGACGGGTAGCAGATGAGTCAAACCTGATACTTATCCTCCCACTGAACGCTTAAATAGACGATTATGGCTACAGTGAAGGGGGGTTGAGATTGTTTAGAGCATCGAGCATCACTTTTCTGTTATGAGAAGCTTGTAGAGATAAAAGAAAAGAAGCACCGAGAGTTTTGCTGTGAAGTGTCCAGATGCTGTTGCTGTGGAAGTCGACATTCTCTGTTATAATTTTAGCTTTCTTTGCCTTTTGAAGGCTAATTGTAATTTCCAGAAGAGAGGTATTGAAGACTTTGTACATCATTCTATTTACAGTTGCTGAAGTTGATTCCAGAACCATCATTCAATTTGTCTATCTTATATATTCATATTGATCATCTCTTATATGTACTTTTTAATGTTTTATTTTGGATTATATTAATTTTTTTTACTGTAATATACGGCATTTTAATCTCTTTAACTTATATATTGATTACTGATGTTCTGCATGAACATCATGAAGGTGTAAATGGGCTTCCATGAGGAATGAAAAGTTATCCCAAACAATTTAGTAGGTTGCCTTATTATGAGCACTTACTAGTTGTTCATTTGTTTGATACAATGCATATCGGAAAGAATGTAGCTGAAACACTATGGCGAATATTAGACGGAAGGAGTGACAAAGAAAAAATTGTCAAAATTTGCAATGACATTCATGAATCCAATCATGCAATGAAAGATATCATTGAACATTTAAACAACGATGGAGACCAAATTAATATAAGGTCACTTCCATGGTTATTGACTGAGCAACAAAGCAATGCGGTAAAAGAAGTGATACAAAAAATGAAATTTACCACAGGATTTTGTTCAAACATAAAGAATATCTTAACAAGGAAAGGTGATTTTGGCGGGGTAAAAACACATGATTGGCATATCTTCATTAAGGTAATTATATTTCTGGTATATATATTGGTATATTACAATACTGCATGTTTTTGGTTTACTTTTTTGCTTAATTTTTAAAAATATATTGATGAGACGTGTTCATTGTTACAGTATGTTCTACCTGTATCTCTCCAAGACAACTTTGACAATAATGTCAAACAGGTCATATAAGATCTTGGAAAATACATGAGGTAATTAGAAACACTATTTTTCACGCATCATCATGTAATTTGTTTAATTCGTTGTATAACTTATATGAATTGACATTTGTTTTAGTCAATCATGTAGATTTGTACTACAATGTTAAATTTTCGTCGTTAAATGATATCATTATTTTCTTGCTTTACATGTAGATGGTTGTCATCTAAAGAAATCCACAAAGAAGATATAAAGTATTGGAAGAGAGAAATTCCTCGTTTAATGTGTCAAATGTAGAGATTTCTACCTTCGACATTTTTTAATGCACAAGAACACTACCTCATACACCAAGTTGAGGAGATTGAATTGTGTGGACCTATACACGCAAGGTCCATGTGGATGGTTGAGAGGCACTTGAAATTTATGAAGGCTTTAGTTAGACAAAGAGCACGTCCAGAGAGTTCTATGATGGAGGGATATATGGTATTTCAGGCCATGGTGTATATTGTTGAATATCTTCCAGGGTTGACATTTATTAAGACAGAATTAGATTGATGCATTAATGA
>LPNX011128434.1:328942-359257 GCA_001517045.1 Pseudotsuga menziesii | reverse complement strand
GAGAGAGAGAGAGAGAGAGAGAGATTAACCAAGGAGAGTAGATTGTTTTTATTTTTTACTTGAGAATGTATTGATCACTACTTTGTGTTTATCTCGATGTAATAAATATGCTACAGAATAAATCTATATCTTCCTTGTTCACTATTGATTCTCGTGGGAGATTGATTCTCTGCTTCTGGCATTTTAGATCTCTTCTCCATATGAAGGTTGCACCTACTAGTGCTCAGTCTCGATCTATGAGTTATTGATCAAATATGGGTATTCGAGTGATACTAGTTATAGCCAAGTTTCAAAGAGAAAAGTAGGTAGAAAAATTAGACTAAATGAATGGGTATTGTGTCATGTTTATAAAAAAATCCTCGAGGGCTTAAAATTCGACGATGGTGGAAACTATTGCAGTTGGAAAACCGTGTGAGGAGTCAAGGTTATGCCTGGAGGAATTGGGAAGCTCATCCAAAAATCGATCATGGTAAATTCATTAGTACTCTTGTGTGTATAGAATCTCTCAAGAAATTGAGGGATCAAGAGAAGGCCAATTGGATGGAGTTGAAGGATTCTCTAGTGTCCCATAAATTATGTATATTAGGAGGAACATACCACCACTAGACACGGGAACGCACATTCTAGTGTTCCAACAATTGACTGGAAACAAATTTGTTGTAGCAGGGCCCCGTAGCTATAGGAAAAGCTGCTATATCGGGACAAGAAAGTCAAAAGAAACAGTACAGGAAGCGGTCGAGAAGAGGGAGCTCAACCACTGCAATTAAGGCAGCGACAAAGACAGGAGGGCTCAACTACCCACATAAAGGAAAAGGAGCAACACACCGATGTATTGAAGACAAAGGACAGAAGGGGAGCGACCGAGGAAGCGACGCCCATACTCACGATTAGCGTCGGGAAGCGTGGAAGACTGCAAAGAGCTATAGTATGACCAATAAGTGGCAGTTCAAAGTACAGATATGTCGACTGTCACAGTTAGGGTTTTTGGGTTACTGTTGGGATAGGCCCACAATGTTGTATCAGGGTGAGACCTTTGGGCCACCTATTTAAGCATGTATTTTGTATTATGAAGGGTTAGACAGTTAGACGGTCAGTTGGTTAGTTAGTTAGTCAGTTAGATATTCTTTGAGTTGAGCTCTGGTTCTGTTATTCAGTCTGTATTATCTTACTGCAACCAGTAGCTAGCTCCTTGAGCATGAATGTAAAAATTCACAGGGATTGAGAGAGAGAGAGAGAGAGAGAGAGAGAGAGAGAGAAAAATAATAGAGTGTAAGAAGAAAGCAGAATAGAAATAGAAGAGATCTAAGAGAGAAGGGCTCCAACTGAGAACGCAGAGTTTCCTAGAATATCTTGAGCTGCATAATAGGTTGAAGCGGAACTGTGTGTACTCTCTCTAGATATAATATAAACACAAGTTCCTGTGGACGTAGCTTCCTCCCTGGAAGTGAACCACGTAAAATCCGTGTGTTGTGTGACTGTTTCATGTGATTGTGTTTACTTGTTTGCTATCTGTTACCTGTTACATGAGCTTAGTTAATAGTTAATGAATGTGTGTATGTTATCCTTCAGTTTACAGTAACGTAGAAGGTTGAATGTGAGTTGGATGTGTTAAGTATTCTGCATATAGGTTTATCAGTGTTTGATTTAGACCGTAACAGTCACAGTGTTAAGTGATTCATGTATATTCAGTTCAACAAGTTGAGTGAAATATATGTCAAGCATGTTAGACTGTAGAGGTTAAGTGAAGTTGTTTAACACCTTTGTGAAAGTAACTGAGCTAGTATAAACAGAAAGAGAGCTATTGGACCTTGAGAGTTGGATATTCCTATTGAGTCTTACCATAGAAGCTATCGCAGCGCAGAAAGGCGATATCGCACTGTCGGAGGAGCTGTGGTGTGGGATATCGCAGGTAAAGAGTCAAGTAGAAGAGAAGGGTTGTGCATCGTCAGGGAAGCCACGATGCGATAAGAGTCAGTCTCATAGCAAAGCCTGCTCGGGAGAGAGATACAATGTTTCTAAAGAGACTCAACTGGTTAAGTAGAGCAAGGAGAACGTAGGATGCTATCAGAACCTGGTTGAGGACACGTGAGTCTTCGGCCACCCCATCTAGGATCACTTCGGGTGAGACTTCAAGCCGTTCTGTGGTCTATCGCCAAAAGGGCCAGTGAGCTAGGGGTTTTGTTGGTACATTATAGTAAACCCGGGTCTGCCCAGAGGAAAACCAACAAAATCATTTATGTTCTATGTGATGATGATCTTCACAGTAGTTAGTGATCGCCCAACCATTCATGGAACTTCTTTATCATTTGAAGTATGAGATGATTTTGTTGTTTTCTTGTGGAATAAATGATGGTGAATTTCCAAAACGGTCATAGTGAAGTGAAAATAATATCTTTCAAGAGGTCGATCAATTGTAGGTTCAACTCGATATGAATGGTTAGTTATATAGTCTATATGATTGCAGATTGGAGAAACTATAATTCATTGGGGTTGAGAGATAAATATGTGGGAATTTCTATCCAATAGTTTAAGATAGATCAATGATATAGAAGTTCATCATCATACCTTTATGAGGGTATGAGACATTGCTAGTGCTAATGGTAGCCGATGATGTTGGGAAAATTGGATCACATTGAGGAGGCTATACCTTTGAGTTCATAGGCTACACGATTTCAAATTGGTTAGAGATGCTAATGAAGTATTTACTTGTCAAGTAATTGTTAAGGGAAGGCCTTGGAAATATTAAATCATATTTGTCTTGTGTTTAATATATGATATTCCTATTATTTTATAAATGATATTCTTAATATTTTATAAAGTTGAGGTATATTAAGTTAATAGGCGTTTATATCTTATATTTTTTTGGAGGTGGAAGCTGATGTCAATTTATATATTATATTTATATATTCTTTGGAGGAAAAATGATATATTTTCTAAATTAAAGGTAACAAATGCCAAGTGTGAGATCTAGATCACTTTCAGGGTCGCCGTACTTTAGTTTATGCTAATGAGTTGTTTAATGTTTAGTATGTATGTTATAATGAATCGTTTAATGCATATTCGGGGTTTGGTTAGGAAACTACTGACATGATCAAACTATTTCATGCTATCCCCCACCTATGTGCCTTCCAATGCAATCCCATGTGGCTTCAGCTAGATTACGTCCATTTGAAATACTCCATGGACAAAAATGTAATACTCCAATTTCTTGGAGTAGATAGTTGATAGATTAATGTTAGGACCTGAAGTATTGAAAGATATCAACAGGGAAATAGGTACAACATAACTTGAAGGTATCCCAAGATAGGAAAAAAATTTATGCCGACTTAAAAAGAACTCCATGAGAGTTTCAGGTAGGAGATCATGTTTATGTGAAAGTGAAACCTAGAAAAAGTTCCCTAAGATTGGGTAAATATGCAAAAATGGAACCCACATATTGTGGACCTTTTGAAATATTAGCAAAAGTTTGACCAATGGAATATCAACTAGCATTACCACCTACTATAAAAGTACATGATGTTTTTCATGTTTCGTATAAAAAAAAATACATTCAGGGTGCTACTCATATGGTTGAATGGAATGTTATACAGGTGGAACCCAAAGGAGAATTTATGGTGGAACCATAATGTATTCTCGACAGAAGAGAACTTTTACTCAAGAACCATACCATCAGACAAGTCAAGGTGCAATTAGTCAGGAAGAGTCCACTTGGGAATTGAAAATTAATATGTGAGAAGCATATCCAATTCTGTTTCAAAATGATTTAGAAGAAGTTTAAAAGGTAACACTGAGGATGATGTTAATTTTAAAGGGGAGGTGTATGTAACAAGATGAACATTTATTAATTGTTAAAGAGTTTAAATTATTATTTTTTATATTTTGACCAAGTGAGGTCAAAATAAATGTAATAGAATTTTTATTATTTAATAATTGAAAAATTGAGAGAAAACAAAACTGCAGTAGTTGTTAAAGAGTGTTTGTTGACCCACAAGGAGGACTAACAAATGGAAAAAACTATTGAATGGAAAATCAAGTGATGTAGGAGGCATCTTCCTCAAATAAGGTAGATACTCGTTGTGGAGGAATAATGAGCAGGTGGCTCATAAATGACCAAAGTCCTAGGCAAAATACTATAAGTATTGATCCCATCAAATAAGAAGGAGGTTTGTTATGGAGGGGAAATGATCTATCTTATGCAGAGAGAGCGAACATCGATCAGTATTTGTCCTTGTGGTTCAACAAACAAGCTCAGGGGTTCTAGAGCAAGTAACTTGACTACTCTGGGAGTTTGGTTGGGAGGAACGACAACCTCAGCTTTTTTTTCCCATCGGTGGTGATAGGTTCTTATCTAAATAATCCAATAACAAATATTTCATTAAACTTGTAATTATATAGTGAATCTAGAATTCCAAAATAGACAAAAAATTTGATTTTGGTCATGTTCTTGTAATAAAATGTTTCCAATTTTAATGAAATATGTGTTCAATGCTTTTAGTCTTGTTAGTTATATTATTGGAATCGATTATTACATATGCTAGAATACTTAAATTGTTTATATGCACAAAGATATTCATTAAATTCTTAGATTCTTGTTTTTATTCTTTTTAGGGTAATGCATGCAAAGAATATTTAGCCATTGAAAATGTCTTTTATACTGAATCATTATGATGTTAGATAAACCCTAGCATAGTAGTTTTAACTTAAACATTTGTAAATATTCGTAAAATCTAACAAGGATACAAAGAAGAACCATTAGAGCCAAGATGCTTCTTATTAAATTTATAGATACACAAACTTTACCAAATTATCTATTAAACAATGCTTATGTTGTTATGTCTAGAGATAAAATTTTATAAATCTAATAAACTGTAAACAGATTTAAAAACGACAATCTAAACCAAGTGATCAAATAAAATTCACATGCATACAGTTGCAATGAAAAATAAGAGTCCAATCGATGGATTAACTGTTTATTACAGTCACTGATGAAACCAACAACTAATTTTCCTTCCAAATTAAATTCTTTGATAAAATGATTCATACTTCAACTCTTTTAAACTGTACACTATAACTAGGTTGAGAGGGCCAGAGTGCCTTTCATAAAAACAACTTAAACAATTCCCATAAAAAATCTGAATCTTGAGATTTAAGATTTACCCTTGAAAAGAATAAGCCCATCTAGGTTTAAACAAATACCACAGAGTCCTAACCTAACATACTAAAAATCAATGATTACAAACTTAACTTAATGAATATCAAAGGGATGTCCCATGTCCAAACCCTTACACATATGTATTAAATATGCTAGACCTTGTATTGGCCAAGGAAGGCATTACACAAACCTGGATAAGAGGACGAGTTGTATCTAGCAATGCCAGGAACCACATGCCATGAAACAAATGTTTAGAGAATTGATTATGGAAACAATGTTGAAATTTTGTGTGTAGAAGGGTAGCAAATATTACCATAGGATTTATTTTCTTCTTCCTGGAAGCCAACAAACACCGCATAGTAAGAGCCTAACTCTTTTTCACAAAGAATTGAATACGTTATCCTCCTCCTGCACATATATTATGCATGTAGTCATTACCTTTTTCTTAATAAAAACACAAAGAAAATTTATGATATGGTTTAATACACTTACCTTAACAGAGGGCATCCATAAACCGTGAGTTGGCCAAGGGATAATCCTCATGCAGTTGAGGCCTGCAATAGTAGCCTCCATCATTTGTGTTTTCAACCAGCATTGACTTTAAAACTCAAAAATTGAGAATCTTAAACTCACCTCTAAATATAGATTTGGGAAAAATGATAGGTAGTTTATCCATACCACGAACAAGGAAGAAACCATGTCACGAAACCCTGCACAACAACAATTGACGTTTAAATTTGTAGTATTGGTAAAAACAACTGACGATCTAGGAGTATACAAAGCAAACTTACAGGTAGAGTTTTCTCTTCGTGGACACTCCAAGGAGCTTGTATAAACTTGTATATCTAAACCCTTACATCATAAACACTTCAGATAGTTTCAGATCTGAACCTTCCACAAACAACAGATAGCAAAATCATTGAGAAATCATGGGATCAGTAAAGGAAGAAGAACCTCAACTCTTTAACAGCACCTCAAACCTATTTAAAAAACCATCAAATGATAATGTAGAGCTCGTATGAGCATTTTGGCTCATTACAATGTAATTATAAACACAGAGCAAGGAACCCTGAGCCATCTCTGCATGAGGAAGCGACTGATTTCCAAATAAACGGTGAACTACCTGACAGGGTAAGTGTCACATTTCCCAAATCACAAAAAAACCAAGAAAATCTCATCCAATGACTCTAAGAGAGCATATGAACACATGGAGGGCCACAATTTCACCCACAAAATCTAAAATCTGACATGTAGTTATTGCTCTGTAAGAAAAGCAATCAACCACCATGGTTGCGCTATCAACTTGCAAGCCGTGGGTCAAGCCAAAAGTGAAAGAATTAAATCATTGTCTTAATTATCGCAAATTGCAATAATGTCCAAAAACCTTACCATGGGCCCTCTATGCCTCATGCCACCTTGACTCAACATTTTATTTTAACACATGGTATTCATGTAATCACAATTCCATAGTTCATAAGTATCGTATGGATTGACATATGCCAAACCATAGAACCATAACATAGACTCAAAAAACCTTTGTAAAGGTATGTTATCACAACACTATCATGGTATGAAAATAAACATTACTTATAACCTTAATCCAATGACACCTTTCATGCTATAACAATCAAACCAATGAGGTGTTATGACCCAAGTTAAGGCCTAAGGTTAAAACCTTAGGCCCTAAACCTTATAGACTTAATTTTAAACACAGTCTTAAAATCTCTAGAGACTCTTTAATGAAAATTAGAGTCTTTACCTTGGTTGAGTAAGGACCAAAAGCACCAAGATTTTTCTCCCTGCTAGCAAGCAATGTATATCTAAAGGTTATAATCAAAGGAATAGAGAGTAAGTATAATAAACTAAAATGAATATTTTAGTTACACCATTGTTATATAAAAATATTTTTTTTGGGTATTTTTTGGGTTGTGACATGCACCATGGGGAATGGGACCTTCGAATCCCAAGTGACTGCTAAACTGTGTTTCACATATCTATCTCTAGGAAGATTTATTCTGTAGTCTTTATGTAAGGTCTTGATGGTCACTTATGTACAATATTAGAACTTAGACCAACATAGGAAACCCTCAACCAGCATCGATGGTGGTTCACCACCATCAATTATGCCCCTCAATGTTCCATAAATGTAGGACTGCTCCATCAAAGAAGCAAGAGGAATGGTTGTGTTCAAACATGGACATGCATCTTAATTGATCCAACTAATTTTTTTTTGCATTTTCTGCGGCTTATCTAATGAAGATTTCAAATATCTCGTCAAACTGTTCGATTCACTGGGTTTTTTCCACCACCTTTTCTTTGTAGTGTCTATAAAAATCCTACGGTAAACATGCTCTGATATATTTTTCCTTTGGTTTTATTACTCGAAAGAATTAAACAATGAACAATAGGGTTCACATAAGTCCCCCTTAATATAGTTAATCTATGGAGTGGAAATCCCAAAAGATGGAATATGAAACCCTCAAACTAATGTTGGCAAGCACTTGGAAACATTACACAATATATGGCAGTTTCACATGACAAATGGAAGCTCTAAAATAGTTAATATGGGCAGCAAATATTTATGACAATCAAATAACAGTTCATGTGTTAGACGTTTTGGAAGAGGAAAAAGAAGCAAATTTCAAATAAGGGCTTGGTGGTCACTTAGAGGGAATATTAGAATTTATGCCAATAGTGGTAGGGCTCAAATAGTAGTGTCCTACTCATCATTAACAACAACAATAAAAAAATAAACCTTTGTTCTATGAAAACAATTAAACAATGAACCCTAGGGTTCACATAGGTGTCGGCTTCCATGAAGATAGTAAATCTAGGTCTGTCTTATTTTGACACTTGTCTAGTGGTTTTCGACATGTGATTTTTTAATTGGGTTTTGTGGAGGTTTATTTGGTCCTGGCATGTTTATTTGGTCCTGGAGGTTTATTTGGTTTCACGAAGGTTTATTTGGTTGTAGCAGGCTACGGTAGTGGTTTTGTTAACTGATTTTCAAGCTTAGGATTCTCATGGTGGATGTGAGTGTCCTATGAAATAATGTGTGTGATTTATCCTTACCTATTTCTAAAAAAGTAAGGGATGGACATGAAATTGCACAGGCATAACCACACCACATCTATGCAACAAGCATGGATGGAACGTATTAAATTCAATAATTTCCCTGTAGATGGGACTACCCTGTGCGAAGTTTAGTCGAGCACTGGATCAGGGTTTATGTTACTGATGGAATCTATAAAAAAATAAACATGGGCATCAAGTTATCTTCACAATCTAATACATTTCACATGTTACACGTTTTAGAAGAGGAGCAAGAATCAACTTTAACTTAGGGATGGATAGGAATAGTAGATCATATAAGAAGAGAGTGTGGTAGGGTGAAGACAAAGGGGTAGGTTTACATGTATAAGGTGGGCATTAGCACGTAGGACCAAGAAGTAAGGGTCAACACAAGACAAATCCGAAATACCATAAATCAAGGATTGATACACACCTATCAAACCGTAAGAGGAAGGATGTAATAAGGAGATGGGGATGGAACCCATTTGATCTCTCTCTCAAATGTACAAGTGTTTAATACACTAATTGAAACTTCTATCATCACCATATAAGGAAGGTCAAAAATAATTTATGGGATCCACTGTTGTAATATTGATTGTATGAAGTGTCAAACTGATAATGTCGATTTTTTTTTGGCAAACAACATAAAAAAGAATTTTCATTGATAAAAAAGAGTTTTCATTGATAAAAAACAAATAGACCTATTTTCCAAGTGTTTAGATATATTTAAATGAAAAATAACATGAATGAACAGTACATTTCATTTCAAAAAACATATGGAGCTAAAGAGATAATTTAGTAGACATGATTCTAAAATTTATACAAGGACCTAAGAAAAATCATTTATAGCCATGAACCATCATACACATTTCATTATTGCAAAGGAAAATAAACAATTGAAGATAGGAACAATAGGCAACACACATTTTTTATACAAGCACATGAGAGAAAATATTTCTGCTATAAATTACTATACACATTTGATTATTGCAAAGGGAAGTAAACAACTAAACATGGAAAGATAACTGAGCATTATTTTTTTATGCAAAATGTAGGTATACTTGAATTTTGTTCGACAACAACATTCATAACAAAGCATGTTGTAGAAAGTTTTAAAAGTAAAAAGGATAAAGATAAATTCAATCCCATCGATAATGTGCTGGTATAATCAATTAGATTTTTAACAATAAAAGAAAAATGTGGATATCTATACCAAAGCATATTCCATATTTTTCCACCTTTTTTTGGATAGATTGTGAAGGGAAATGATAGTAAAAAAAACAAATTGTGATACCATAAAAAAATGTGCAAATGGTAGGGTCAAGACAAAGGGGTAGGGTTACATGTTTAAGGTGGGTGTTAGCATATAGGACCAACAGGTAAGGGTGAACACAAGGAAAATCCTAAACACTATAAATCAAGGATGGATAAACACCTATCAAACGAAAATATAAAGGATGTAATAACAAGGTGAGGATAGAACCCTTTTTATCTCTCTCTCAAATGTACAAGTGTTTTATACACTAACTGAAACTTCTATCATCACCATATAAGGAAGGTCTAAATTAAATGATAGATGGACAATTTTATTTGGTAAATAGAACTTCATAAAAACCTCTAACTCTAAAAGGTGTTATAATAAGTAGATGTCTATAAATATTATTGATTTGAATATATATAATGGCCGGACGATTTCAATGCCACCAACAAAAAGGAAAGTAGATACATACCAAGAAATCACCATAGATCTTACATACAACTTTTTTTGCATAGTGATTTACAATTAGTTCAACAAAAGATTCAAGTTAATATGCCTTGAAAAAGACCTTTTTTTTCATATCAACCCTTGCATCAAGAAAAATATGTAGGATTTAACCTACAACCACACCACAACAAAATCAAAACAAAAGGCATCGACTACAATCACAGTCCACACAATCACCTCCCAATAGTTGTCCCCCACAACCATTTTTCACTAATATCTTTTATATTGCATGGATACCTACCTCCAGCCATCAATAAATATTACATTCATATTACATAATCAAAACTCAGATCTACAAATAGGAGAAGATCCATGCATAGAATATTTCCAATCTAACTACTAGTGTGCTCAACCTGGCATGTAGAAAAGTGTTAGACCAAAACTAACATATCTTGGTCATCCATAAAGATTTTTCGACGAAATGAAAAAAGATCCTTAATGGAAACATTTTTTTGGAAAAAATGGAACAGGTCCCAAAGCATAAAAATGAATAGAGAATGATGAACTAGAACATATG
The DNA here is from genome assembly GCA_001517045.1 of Pseudotsuga menziesii. NCBI lineage: Eukaryota > Viridiplantae > Streptophyta > Pinopsida > Pinales > Pinaceae > Pseudotsuga > Pseudotsuga menziesii. The sequence continues at coordinate 348,751 of LPNX011128434.1, read as the reverse complement.
GTTTTGCTCCTCCCAATAACGTAGAGTCATAGTTATAGCTTTGTAAGAAGAGAAAGAAGACCAGAAAGAATATCATCTCAAATTTGAATCCTACAAAGTCCATTCTTCCTGTAACTGGATTATGACCTATGATAATCAAGAATATAGATAATTCAATTCGTCCACCTCTCCACATAATCATCATAATAATATGCTAAAAACATAAATAAAATCATGTGAGAAATATTTATCTCAAGATATGGGCAATTTGATGCAGTGGGACAAATTTCCTCCCAACCGTAGACACTATCAAGCCTTCCTCGCTTGAATAGGTCACCCCTGAGCTGAGACCATGGATCCAGAGGTATATGAACACTTATTCCATCAACTCTAGAAACTACCTCTTCCGAGTATCACAATGCTTCCCACTACTACTTTCATGTTCGCTTCCCGTGCCTTTGGGATATGGCCTAGCTCGCCATTCCCATTTCCTGGATTCTTCCATGAGAACTTAGACTAGTAAAGTGATAGAATGGAAGCAAAGGGAAAACAACTAGACTAACTCCAAGTCTCAATACACTCCCAATACTACCAACATTCCCAACATGGATAGATAGCACAAGTCACATGGTTTAAAGCTAAATATTAACTTCAACAAGGAGAAAGATATGAATGTATAGAACAAGGAGGCTAATTCTAACCCAAAGGGGTTAACTCCAATTAGAGAGAGGTAAGGTTTAAGCTTCATCATGGATACTTAACTTGAATTAGTGGAGTGGTGGATTAATGAAAATATTCCCTTTCCTAAATTAGAACCATGAGGAGGAGTTACCCAAAACTAAGGAGTGGATTCATGAAGAGCACATGGAGGCACACTAATGCATAAAGGGGGTGAAAAAACATCAAGGAGGGAGAAATAGGTGAGAGAAGGAATCCAATAGGGTCATAAATAACATGGAAGCACAAAAATAGGATCATAAATGCATAGTGGAAGAGTGGAAGATAGAAAATAACTTACATGCCCTAAAAACTAGGAAAGGGGCTCATAAATGACCAAAAACACATAAAGGGAATATTTTACCAAGGAGAGAGTCATACAAAAGAGGGGCCCACTTAGGTGTGAAAAATATGAAATATTAACTCCATGGTCCATAAATATTGAGAATAGGGTCCATTGTACAAGGTTTGGGTGACCAACATTATTAATGTCACCAAGGTGCAAATATGAATTGGGATGGAAAAAATTAAGCCAACAATAAGTTATAATATGCTAGGGATGTCCCCACTCCACCTCAATTTGTGGAATCCATGGTCCCCCATACTCATTTAGTTTCCTTTGTTGAGCCAGTTGTTTATTTAATCAATAGTAACAACATTCAAAGATAACAAATATGCTAGTAATAACATTAACTTTAATAATAGTGATAAATTCCAAAGTCACGTTATCAAACATTAATCATATTCCTTAATCAAATTAATAATGCAAAGGAGCATAAGTCCACAATCATATAAAATATCATAAGTCCATAATGCAAAAGAACATAAGTCACATAAAGGATCATAAGTGTGGGGCTTAACAACTGGGGTATTACATCCCCCTCCCCTTTAAACAATGCAACGTCCTCGATGCATATTACATACATGCCACACAATTTCAAAATAGATGAGGGTATGTTTCCCTCATGCTCCCAAGTCACATCCTCGGGACTATAATGGGTCTATTGGACCTTTACCTACCCAATGTCTTGATTTTGAGGTTGCTTGACCTTGCTGCCTAAAATGACAACAGGTTGTACCAGAAAATCCCCTTTCAGTTCCACATGGATCATAGTTAATTTAATCACATGATTAATACCATGTTCATACATGTATATATATCAATAAAGAAAATAATTACCCGGATCACATTGCAATCAATTACATGGTTATCATCAGGTATATACTTTTTCAATAAAGACACATGAAACACATTATGTACTCTAATGCAAGCGGTTAGATCCATCTCATAAGAAATAGTTCCTATATTAGCTAAGATATCAAAAGGTCCACAGCATCTTAAATCTAAATTGGAGCAATTTCCCAAGTTTAAGGAACTCTTTTTGGGTCTAAATTTCAAAAAAACATGATCCCCAACTCGAAAATGTCTAGCGGTCCTGTTATGATATGCATAGATTTTCTACCTGTCTTGATCTACCTTTAGATTCTGATTTATCTTAACCATCTGAACCTCCATATCCTTTAGTAATTCTGTTCCAACAATGGCTCTTTATGTTGGGTTATCCCAACTGATGGGAGTATTGCACTTCCTTCCATACATGGCCTCGAAAGGACTCATATTCAAAGATGAATATGTCCATTATTATAAGAAAATTTCACCAAGTGTAAATAGTCTTCCCACTTAGATGGTCGATCCATCACATACATCCTTAACATATCTTCAATCACTTGGTTAACCCTTTTTGTTTTCCCATCTGTTTGATGGTGGTATGTTGTACTCATGTTTAGACTTGTACCAAACCCTTTGAACAATCCTTTCCAAAAGTTCGGAAGTAAATTTCAAATCTCTATCTGATATTATAGCCTTTAGAATACCATGCAATATAACTACTTCTTTCATGTAAATATCTACAATGTTAGTTGGTTTGTGAGTTGTCTTTACTGGAATGAAGTGTGTTGTATTAGTTAACTTATCTACCACAACCATGATAGCATAATTTTTCAATATTGTCTTAGGAAACTTGGTGATGAAATCCATCGTCACTACATCCAATTTCCATTCTAGTATTGGCAAGGGATGCAAAAATCCGATTGGGTGTCGATGCTCAACTTTAACTTTTTGACATTCCATGCACCTACCTATATATTTTACAACATCATTCTTCATCACTGGCCAATAGTATTGTTTCCTTATTGATTCTATTGTTTTCTTATAACATGAATGTCTGACATAATGAACATCATGCATTTCCTTCAGAACCATCTTCCTTATATCTCCAAGATTAGGCACATAAACTCTATCTTTGTGCATGAGGATCCCATTTTATTTAAACTTATACTTATCAAATTTCTGTGGAATTTTTTGTTGTTCAAATTCCTCTTTCACCTACTAATAAATTTCATCTGTAACAATGAATTCAGTGATATTATCCTTTAAATATGATGTCCTAGTGTTGATAGTTGCTTTGGTAAGGGGTATTTGTTTTTAATCATAAGGGGTATTTGTTTGATAGTTGGTAAGGGGTATTTTTTTTAATCATTTCTTTGTTCAACTTCCTATAATTTATGTAGAATCTTATAGTTCCATCCTTATTTTTCAAAAATAACATAGGGGCTCCCCAAGGTGAAAGACTGGGTCTTTTGTAACCTTTCTTTAGTAGCTCTTCTAACTGTATATGTAATTTCCTTAATTCTGGAGTAATCATTATATAAGGTGCTTTAGATGAAGTCATTGTTCCCGGCACTAAGTCGATAGAAAAATCAATGTCCCTCTTAGGAGGCATTCCTGTTGGTTCTTAAAATATATCTGCAAACTCTTGTAGTATTGGAGAATGTTATAGTTCTAGATTTTTTCCTTCCTTTGACTCTTCCACATGGATTGCATATATATGACACCTCTTTCTGAGACGTTTATTTAATTGTAGAGTTGGCACCTGCCTTATGGATATGGGTCTAGGTATACCTTCGACTGTCACTCCGTTTCCTTCTTCATCCAAACAAGTATAAGTTTTATTATGGCAATCCAGTATGTCATGGTGTGCATCCAACCAATCCAATCCCATAAATACATCATATGAACCCAACGGTATGATGTTTAAGTCTTCAAAGGTTTTCACTCCATTCATTTCCAAAGGACACATCTTTACAATTTCTGTGATTTTTCTCTTGGCTCTTGTAGCTAACTGTACTAGACCTGATATTTCAATTTTTCTTTTCTTCAAATGAAAATTTTCAACTAGATTAGGTGCAATGTAACTATTGATAGCTCCAGAATCAATCAAAATAGATATGGTTTTATTAGCAATCTTACCTCCTACCTCAATAATTTGTGATTAGTGGTCATATTGCCTTCCATTTAGGAATGCATAGATCCTATGAACACTTCCACCTACATCTCCAATAGTTGAAGCCTCTTGAATATTCTAAAGGTTATTCTTCTTACGCGGGAACTCATTATAAAAATGATTTTCCTTGCATATCCAACATTCCACGGGTGGTCTTTTCCTTGAAGGCTCTTCCCTTGGTTTCCCTTGTTGAGAAGAATTACCATTTCTGAATTTTGAATGATGGAAACCTTTGATTCTCTGCTCCTATTTGTTCTTCTTCATATCCTTCCAATTCTTTTGATATTGGGCCTTACTCTTATTCTATTCATATAAGTGTTTTTCCTTCCAGATGGCATCCTTAAGGTTCCTTTTTCTATCATACTGGATTGTTTCTCTATAAGATTCAGGAAGACCACTTAGGAACCTATGAATCTTTACCTTCTCATCTTTGATGAAGTCTGCATACTTCAAAAGTTCCAAAAACTTCTTCTCATATGAATCCATAGTCATTCTTCCCAACTTAAGCTCGAAGAACTCTTCCATCTTTTTGTCATAATAATGCTCATAGAGGTATTCCTTCTGGTAGTACTTCTTAAATTTCTTCCAAGATAATATTTCTTCATCAATGTCTTATAGCTTAACTAGTTGATCCCACCAAATAGATGCCTTTCCTTGCAAATGTTATATGGCTACCCGTGCTTCCATATTAGGTGTGTATTGGTGCAACTAGAATAACTTCCTGAGTCCCAACATCCATGCTTCAACATATTATCCTTGCTTTACTTCCCTCTCAAAAGTTGGGAGCTTGATTCTTCTAAGCACTCCTACTAGTTCATCTCGAATAGACCTCCTCTTCCATGGGGGCGTCACCTACGGACCAATATGATATCACGTTCGTTCATATTGGGGGGTTAAAAATCAAAAAATTCTACACCAATATATTAGTGGTATATTAAGGGTAAAAAGGGTTTTTTTATTTACTATATAAATATCCAATATAATAGGGCATATTTTATTGCAAAAGGTTTCCCGCGCCTCTACCATAAGCTCGCCACAAGCCTGAGTGATGCTGCATCGTTTTTTTTGGATTTGGAGGGGGTTTCTCTGGTGCCCGCACCTCTACCACAAGCCTGCGTGATGCTGCATAGGGTTTTTCTGTGGTGCATAGAAGTGTTGGGGAGGGAGAAATGGTAGTGTTGGAGGATATTTATGAGTCATATGCATAGGTTTTTCATAGGTTTTCGCGAAGGGAGCAGTGGAAGTATTGGAGGACACATGCATAGGGGTTTTCATGGGTTTTCATGGAGGGAGCAGTGGTAGTGTTGGAGGAGATTTCTGTAGTGGTATTTTTGGAGGATATTTCCTCATTGTTGGTGGTTTTCATGGGTTTTTTTGGTTCTGCGCTGATCAGGTATCAAGATATCATCTCTCAGGTAGCAGTTTTTATTTAAAGTGAAACATTTTCTTACATCATTTCCATGGTCATAACAGGAACCATTTATTACTGATTTAGGTTCGGAACATCACAAGGAGCTACAGGGTATATACATATCTGATTGCCTATGGTTTGTATCAATCCTGCTGCCTATGGGTGGTATGGCATATCCCTTAGCCTATGGGTGGTATCATCCTGGATGGTAACATCATTCAGAACTGAACCTGGGTGGGGATAGAGGGATTTCAACCCTCACGGTCTATAAAGCCAGCGGATTTTCCTCCTATTGCAATTTGCATTGTTTTTTACAAGTGGCAGTGTTGGGATTTTTTATTGTAAATATTTGCGATATGCAAATGGTTTTTGCAACTTGGATTTCCAGAGTGGGAACCAGAGCTTGAGTTTAGAGTATATGGTGTTTAGCGTAGGTGAGCTTATCATACCAGTTTGTTAATGCAAGTTTTAAGAAAGTAAACTTAAATGTAGATCATGTTAATTTGCAGAAAATGTCAGCAAATGCCCCAGAAACTGTTTGCTTAAATGAAAAAGAATGCATGATCTCTTAATTGGGAAATGTTCACAATGAGAATGTTTGTAGAAACTGCACAATTTCAAAAGATTCCTTTACGCGAGGAAATGGCTAGCATTTTATAATTTATTTTTTGTAAAAAATACAAGTATCAGTATCAAGTGCTCTGGGTTTTACATGGCAAGGATATGGAGCTTCATTTGAATACATTTTGTCATAGAGATAAGAAGAAGGTGACTAACTAGAATCAATCATTTGTATCCATATAAGCATGTATTGATTCTTTAGGGAATGTCATCCATGTGATATGCTGATTGGACAAATGCCAAGAATCCTTGATTGGTTTGGATGGTGTGCATGGGATGCCTTCTACCAAGATGTTTCTGTAGAGGGAGTAGACAAAGAATTGAAGAGGTAAAAGTCCTTCAACTTTTTTATTGAATCAATGATGATCTCCAAAATCCTTATGATATTGCAACTTGTTTTAAACCCTCCATTATCAGCCTATTCTTGCTGGTATGGAACCATTGTGACAACTTACGGGGACTTGATAAACAACAATATGGTGTTTATACAATGTAGATAAGTCCGTATTCATATTCCAAACTATCATATGTCCATCTTTTTCAATTTATAGTTGATCTTTCCTCTTCCTTTTTTAATGTTAACTTCCCTGTCTCTGAAAAATATAGTAAGCAAATTTCTATCACAGTATTCAATTTCTTATGTTGGCTGCAATTCAACATGCATATGAATTTGTCTTATTATTTGTCATTTAGGTGTTGCAATTTTTCTCTTGTGAGATTACAGGCCCTCCATTGCCATATAGGAAAACATTTCAAATGTGTTTATATGAGAATTTTGAAATTACACAAAATGAAATTTACATTTATTTTAGTGGTCCAGAGAGGCTAGCGTTGACGAAGCAATTTTGCATATGATGCGTATTTTGTGACAATACAATTATTTTATAGGTCTGAGCATTTATTTAAATCCTAGATAAATAGTTCCTAATGGAATGATAAATCATAAATGCTTCATTCAGTATACTGATTCTATGTATGAGGAAAGGGTATTTTCTGTGATGCTGCCTATGAGGTAATCCTAGCCTATGCAGTATATGTAATGCTCAAATTCTCATTAGGTACCATAAGGAGATCTTAGTGAGGGTTATATCTTTAATCATGTGGACATTATCACTAGTTGCTTAGAATTCTTACATTGTTTTGTTCTAAATAGAATTGTAGCAAGAAGACTTGGAAATAATATCATTTGGGTATTTTTTAGCTTGACTCTTATGGATATGGTGCTGGAATCCCCCTCATGAAAAATGGGAATCTATAGTGTTTTAAAGGCAGTTGAAATAATATCATTCTATCGTTGTGATTCACTCATTCTTGTACAGAGAAGGGCTTCTCTGTCAGTTTTGTGTTTGGACATGGGATCTTGATAATCAAATCATTGCAAGGAGATTTCTCTTTTATACTTTACACAACATCAGTGCCTTATTGATCACCAAAATGGTAGAGGAATAAAATGGTAAAATCATATAAGATGAAAAACTAGACATCTATCATTGTTTCAGTGTTTTACTGTTTAGCGGACACAAATCCATAATTAATATGGTGCTCTATTGAGTTTCACATGGACAAGTAACACTTGAATAATGTTGATGCCTTTTTAATATTTTTGGATGACCTTGAAGTGGTTGGTTACTTATGTTTGAATTATTCATTATTAATAATAAATTTTTTATATGAAAAAATTGCTTATTTGAAAGTATACAGATAAGTGTTTTATATATTTGGTGCTCATGTCACTTTATAATGTTTAGAAATGTGCATATAAAAAAATGAAATTGTATATAGGGATTAGTGCATGTCTGGTCTAACCCTGGAATTTATTCATGTTTTCCCACAGGGGGAGTGATTTGAATGGATATGTGAAGATTTCAAATGGCTAAGTGGATATTTCTTTGATTTATTTTGTGTTTAAGAAGCTTTGGAATTTCTGTGCTTGAAGCTGGTTTTCAGAAGACTTCCTTGTAGGACTATCAAATGTTCTAACTATTGTAGAAAAACCAGCTCTTTGAGTTTAGCAATCAACTACTCCTTAAAAATCGGTGATACTGGTATCACTACTTTTTCATTTTGGGATTGTTTTCTGGTGTTTTGATTACAAAATATGATTTTTTATAGCTAGAGTTCTCGTTTTATAGTATACTGCATTAGAAGGAGTAGTTGATTGCTAAGCTCAAGAAGTTTGAGTTTGAAAAAGAGTCCTTGGTGTACCTTGGACATGTGATTGGTGGAGGAGAGCAATGGCCTACCGCTACTAATGTGACATGGGCTAGCCTACACCTACTAATGTGACATGGGGAATAAGTTCAATGGGAGCAACTCAATATTTGAGGAAATTCTCTTAGGGTTTTCCTCAATTGTTGCATTGTTATATGTTATAATACCTAAAGGGAATAATTTTCATTGGGAAATATAGCACGAGAGGTAGTTTGAAGATATGTAGAAAAAAATAAGTTAAGCATTAGTATTAGACATGCCTAATTTGTAACAACTTTTTGATATTGAAATTGATGCAAGTGGGTATGCCATGGCTTCAATCCTTATGCAAAGAGGAAGATCAATTTGTTACCATTTAGAGTTTCTCCTTGCAGAAGTGCTAAGATACCCTACTTATGATAAGTATCTCTTTGTTGTAGTTCAAGTGGTTAATAAATGGAAGAACTATCTCATGGGAAAGGAGACCATAACCCACATTGATTGACAACCATTGTAGTAGTTGTAGATCCAGAGTAAAATGCAACAAAGAATGCATTACAAGTGGATGGAGTTTTTGTGATAATTCCACCCTTTTATCATATATAAGATATGATAAAAAAATTAGCCAATATGTTCTTTTAGGATTTCATAGTGTGTTGGTTTGCTAAACATTTTTGGATTCAATGTGTTCCACATTAAATCTAGCGTTTTGGACCTGGAATATGTAGTTCATTATTAGAATCAAAGATAATACAAAGATATTCTGAAATGTTTGCCAAAATGGCCAATATGTTGTCAAGACCATGTGAAAAATATTGCAATTGTGGAAGTGATTATGTAGCTTGAGCCCTTCATATATGAATTGTTGAGTTATGATCACAAGGAGGATGTTGATTCTGGGGTTGCATTGCAACAACTAAAGGATAAAACAACTATTGATATGGAGGGAAATGAATACCATTTTCAAGATGGGCTACTTTAGAAATTGGGCAAGTTGTGTATTACCCTAGGAAAGGAGAGTTCACTTAATGAGGAAGTCTCATACTTTTTGAATTGCTTAACAATTTAGTGTTGGGAAGACCACTACAAATCTATAAAGGTATGTTTACTAGTCGAAGACGTAAGAATAAGTTTTCAAGTTTGTTAAAGGTTGTGTTCTTTGTAGCACTAGCAAGCCAAATATATGAAATTTGGGATGTACTTAACATTAGCAATACCAAATAGACCTTGGGAAAGTATATCTGTGGATTTTGTTGAAGGTTTTCCAATGTCTAGGATAGGCCACAGCTATTTATTTGTGGTTGTGAATTGGTTCAACAAGATGTGCTTATTCCTTGTAACAAGAACATTACAAGGCATGAAACCTTTGACTTATTCTTCGCAATTCTATGGATACATTTTGGTTTGCAAAGTATAGTAGTGTTTTATTGGGACTTAGTTTTTTAGCATGTTTTAGGAAACATTCTAGGAAAGGATGGATACAAAGCTTAAGATTTCTATTGTTTTTCATCCTTAGATTGATGGGTAGAGTCAATTTGTGAACATTACTTTGAACCAATTGTTGAGAGGATATAATATTAGGCACCCAAAGCCATGGGGTGATAAAATAGTTTAGCTTGGTCATTCTTACAACATGGCAATTCATTCCTTCACCCAGAGCATGAAACCTTATTCCTTTTAACAAGACCATTCCAAGCATGAAACCTTTGACTTGTTCTTTGTAATTGGATGGATACATTTTGGTTTCAAAGTTTAATAGTGTCTGATTGGGTTTCTAGATTTTTGGGAAAGGATGGATACAACATTGGAGCTTTCTACTGTTTATAATCCTTAGATTGATGGGAAGCATGAATTTTTGATCATAACTTTGATCCAATTGTTGAGAGGATATAATAGCAAGCATCCAAAACATGTGAAAGGGATGCTTTGAACCACCATGATTATAAAGGATGGGAAGAAGACTGATCAAAATGTGAGAGGGATGCTCTGAACCACCACGAGATGCACTATTTAAGCCCCAAATAAAAAAATAGGACCTAAACCAACAAGTGAAGGCTGTGAACAAGAACTCTAAGACCTCCTTAAATAAGATAAATGACAGAGATATGAAACCAATGGAGATCTATCATGTGAGAACTATGGCACAAAACTAATCTACAAGACCATATAGTGTAATACTAGTTGAGTTCCAAGATAGAGAAGAGAGGAAAAAGCAACCTAGCTACACATATAGCTATTATAGAATGATGCCAACATGATTCATAAATATAGGGCATAGAATATTCCATCCAATGGCCTAACTATGATTGTTGACGTCCTAGCCATAGGGAAAAGGAATCAAAATGCATGTATAATGCAGAAAACAAGTTCTCTATACTACAGGAAAAATGAGCAGCAACCATAAAAACTTCACACAACTGTGATATACACCCAACCACCTTTGGTACACAGAGCATATAAAGAGGAGTTAAAAAAGATCAAAGTGGAAAAAAACACACCAATATGTAAGAGTGTGCCCACCAAAGATTGGGGGTGATAATGGTTCCAAAGTGGGTTCCCAACCATTTTGAGTATTATTGAAGTTGGTGATGTTGTTGTGGGCACTGTTCTTGCACCTGGCTTTCAACGTGTTGGTGAGTGTAGGATGGCTTATTTTTTTGCTGGATTCACAGGTGTGTATGTTACAAATCTATGTGTCAAATGAATTTTTTCATTGAAGGCAAGTTTTGTGACAATTGCAAGCTTCTTACCATGTCTTATCTCTAGAGACTGTACCTATCAGGAATTTCAATAGACAATTCTCTTCAGGTCTCCAAGCAGTTGCAGATGTTGCAGCTGCAATTAAAGCTGGTTGTTATGACATCGGTATGTATCTATGTGATTGCTACCACTGGAATAACATAGTAAGTTTTCGATTTAGATCCGTTTTTTATTTCATTCTGTCTGCTTCAAGAATTGGTGCAGGATTGGATTCTGTTTTAGTACGAATATTTTATCGAGAGATGACATGATTATAGAAGGAAGGTATTCTTTATTGATCTTATTGTAAAAACTTAAAAGTTACAATTTTATTGTTTGGTGAGTTCCAAGACATCAGATTGCAAATGTTTTTATTATTATTATAAGTGTGTTCATGAGACTGTAGAACTTTAAAATGATTTATCAGTAATTGCACTTTTGAATTTTTGTAGACTCTAGAGATGCTTGAGAAGAAAGAAAAAGTCTTGCAAAAGAAGATTCAATCAGAGGTTGAGAAGGCAAAGGACTTCACTCGAGCAAAGAACAAAAAAGGTATTTTGAGCACTCTCATTGAACACTTTATGATTTAAAAAGCCAGAATATGTAATTTTATCTATTTGCGTGTCCATGAATATGTTTACATTGATGTGCATGAATATATAATATTTTATCATAATTTCAATATTTTATGCATTTTTTAATACAATTAGTGCTTTCATTTTATGTTTTGATATTTTTAGCTAATATGGTTTTGGTCTGGTTTTTGTTTTGATAACATTGGTCTATAGATACTGTCTACAAGATACAATGAACTTACTATTCATTCATAAAGATTTCATAGGATAAGGTTTGACAAAGGGTGGTGCCTAAGGAGCATGTGTCGAAATAAACAACTTTGCACCACTGCACTATTGCTGTAAGTATCAATTCTTTCCACTCACCATTTATTTAGTCCTCAGGTTTCTCATAACTTTATTGTTTCTTTTTGGTAAGGTTATTTTTTCATGTTGTCCTTGGACAACCCCAACTTTTGGATGTGGCATGTTTCTCTATGGGCTTATGTAGACGCGTGATGCATGTTTATCCCATGGTATATGAATTCAAAATATGTCTCAGGTATCATTTTGGAATCTATTTCCCCAAATGTTTCACCTTAATTCATGGAAATGTTTGTGAATGTACTAATACGATCTGTAATATTTGAATGCATTAGAAGGAATCAAGTTTAACTTGATATTGTTGTAGTTAGCATGTCTGAATGTGCATGTTCTTTTCACTTGCAGGTTTGGCTAGGAGAGAATATTTTCCATACATAACATGCCAATGCTCACAATGCAATGCGCTAACTGGTTCACGTTAAGCAGGAACCGATGATATTGTAGTTGGGCCAGGAATATTTAGCTTAGGAACTGATGCAAGTGAAGGGAAGGTTGGGGCAAAGAACACTCCTAGCAGTGATGTAGAGAATATAGTCAATTTTGATGTCATCATCAAGTTGGTGAAGGCCTCAAATGAGGGAACAAAGTTATGAGAGCCAACAAATTGAAACTTTGCAGTAGGTAGGCTTGCTTAAGTAGAGAGATCTCGGTTAATATGTATAGAAAATTGACCATTGACTATTGATGGAAAAGCTTGGTAGCCTTGCTTAAGTAGTGAGATCTCAGTTAATATGTATAGAAAATTGACCATTGACTATTGATGGAAAAGATTTTTTCTCTCATGAGTTCAATTGTGTGTGTTAATAAGGAAAGTGATGTAGGAAACCTTGAAGTTGACGGTGAAAATTAATTTTTTCAATTTGGACTAATATCAATGGCTTATTTGAAGAGTTTTAAAACATTAGTATGAAGATTCATCTTATCTACCCAATGATAGATGACATTCAACTTGGAGTTTCTTCAGTTCAGGAAGCTAGAATGTTTGAAAGATTTTAGATTTCTTTTCTTGTTGAGTCCATGCTTGTGTCGTATTTTCCTTTTCTTTCCTAATCTGTCTGCAAACAGTCCTGTCGTAATGCTGCAATGGATGTTCAGTTAGTTATGACTAGTTATTGCTAGCTCATAGTGATTTTGAAACTGTATTTAATTAGTATACCAGGCTATTGCCTTCCCATCTTCATGTAAATTCATTCTGATTCGTAGCTTAATAATTTGATCTGTATTTGTGGACCAACAATTCCTTGAGTGTTATTTTGTTGGGGCACCTTGTGCAAAACCTATTAATATTTTGTATGCAAGAACTTAGCATGTATATTTTGTCATTTTTGCCAAGGTTCTGATTTTCCCTTTTCCTTTTCCATTTTTATCTTACCAATCTGTTTGCGACTCGGCCAACAATTCCATCATAATGCTGCATGGTGTCTTTTCTTGGTTACAACTAACTTCATCTGCTTTGGGTCATCATATGGAATAATTTCCATATCAAAGAACTGTTCGCTATGTCTCGTGTATGATATGTGGTATCTTCTGGTTTAAATTCTCCCTAGAACTGAAACCATACTTTATTCTTCTGGTTTGTATGATATGTACATAGCATACTTAATTCTTGATCGTATAGGCACTCAACTTTTGATGGTTCTACTTAGTTTCTCTTCCTTTGGGTTTATTGCACCTAGAATAGAGAGGTGCTTATAACCCAGTTTGGAGGAGATGTCTTCTTTGTCTTGTTATGTAATGTAATGTTCCCATGTCGGCTAATAACTTATAAAAAATTAAAAGTAATTAAAGAAAGTCATGTATGGTGAAAAAAAATAAGAAAAAATAAAAACCAACATAGATCAATCCTTGGGTTTAATAGATATGGGTTTAAGATGGATCTATGCTGGTTGGTTTTAACCTTCTCTCTAACTCAGACAAATTATACGTCATCTTTGGTCCCTGTAAATCCAAAACTCCAATCCAATATTTTTATACGGGCTTGGAACTTTTAAGAGTGTGCTGCTTAGTTTCTCTCCATCTTGGTCTATAGGTTCTAATCTCCTCTCTAAGGCTTCAAGCCTACTACACATATCCATAATGATTTCTTAGTCCCTCTGCAATCCATACATGCTTCTTGTTCAGTGATGCTGTAATTTTTGTCTTTCCAGTTAGATCATCTGATCTGATATTCCAGAGATAATCTCATATGATTCTTAAATGAGGCAGCAACCGTGTAAAACCCCCTACACAAATGAACCCAAAGGAAGACTAAAAGAAGCAAATGCAGGTGACTATCACCTCTTCCCTCTAAAATGAGGCAACAACCCTGTAATCCCCTACAGAAATGAACCCAAAGGAAGACCAAAAGAAACAAATGCAGGTGACTACCATCTCTTCCCTTGAGCTCCTCTCTCCTCCAAATCCCCCTTTTCATGAATTCCATTAACCTCTGTTATATGCCAATTGTCCAAAGATCCATGTAGCTGCTCCAATTTTCCTAATTGTCAACGGATCCATGCAGCTGCTCCAATAATATCTCGTCCATGTAGTGCTCGTATAGTCTGAAAGGTTTATGTGGGATTCACAGTCTTGGGGAAAGATGTTAATAAGGTATTGAGATTGACTTAAACTTGGAAGAAATAATAAAGTTGTCAAGTTTTATGCACAAATTGCACAACCCATTGCATATATCATGTATTTGGTATTTCTTTCCAGAAGTAATTGCAATATTGCATATTGTTGTTTAGTTTGAAATGGGTTGAAAAATGTGGTAAACATTTCTTCAGAGATTATTAGATATCCTTGTATTTTGTGGTCAGCTCCCTTGATAAATGCAAGTGATTGGGCATCTCAACCTATCAATGTTATTGTGGGCACTGCAGTCCTAGTCAGTGTAGCCAGGTCTCTTGGCAGGGCAAGATCTTAGTACACTTTTGGAAAGTCAGTGTGTACCTTGATTTATACTTCAAATGTGCCATAGGTATTGTAACTGGTTATCTACTGCCTCAGAAATTTGATGAAGATGGGAATCTAATTGATAAAAGCCACAAGAAAATTTTGATGAAGATGGGAATCTTATTGATAAAAGCCATAAGAGAGTGTGCTAAAAGGATTCTCCAAGATTTGTAAGATCCTTGATGTTTAGTTTGAAAGGGGTTGAAAAATGTGGTAAACATTTCTTTAAAGATTATTAGATATCCTTGTGTTTCGTGGTCAGATCCCTTGATAAATGAGAGTGATTGGGAATCTTGACCTGTCAATGTTATGGTGGGCACTGCAGTCCTAGTAAGTGTAGCCAGGTCTGTTGGCGGGGCAAGATCTTAGTACACTTTTGGAAAGTTGGTTTGTACCTTGATTTATACTTTAAATCTGCCACAGGTATAATAAATGGTTATCTTTAGCAGATGTTGAACAAAATACTGCAAGGAATTATTTGAGCATGTCCTTTGATGGATTAAATACTAAAAATGGTTGTACATTTGTCTAGTTTCTAGCCTGAAAATATTAGATATAGTCTCCCAACAATTTTTTTGCACATGTGAGATTTTAATTAGTGCAAACATGTACCTCAACCTGTAGGTTGGTTTAGTAAAAGTGCCAACATGGTTCAGAGAAGCCACGACATCACTAGGCTCGCATGTTTGAGGCCATTTTATCTCTCTAAAATTTGAGTTAACATAGGATATGCCCTTTAGTTGTACTTGATGGTGTGATCAATTATTTGTTTATGGGCCAGTGCTTGAAATGTGTATTTTTCGTGAGTCTAATGCTCCCAAATGAAAACACCCATTTTTTTGTGTTTGGAAAATGTTTTACTGGGTTTGCTTCCTAATTTTAGAAACATTAGTCGTTGTGTCCTATGTCAGATGTTTCATTGATTTCATATATTTCTTTTGAATTTGTTAGGCTTTAATTTATTGTCTAGAATGGCTCGTCTCAAGTCCATTTTTCCATTTTGTGTTTTATTCCTTCATAAACTTTTCAATTGTGGATGAAATAGAACTTTTTGCTGATAGTTGATGTTTCTCTCTCTTTTGACAGCACATTTTTGTTTTTTATGTTTTATTATCTTAACTATGAGAAATGCCTGTGTTCTGTCTAGACATTGGGGGCGTCTTCTTGATTCATACCTCTTAAATTGGGGGCATGTTCAGCTCCACCTTTGTTAAATTTACTCTCTGGTATCCTCCCTTTTAAATTTCATTCAGTAATATCTCTCAAGGCATTTCTCATGGCCCTTATATTTCCTTTGAGATTCTCACTTTGCAAAACCTGTTGCAATTTCACTTGTTCTATCTCCAATATATTTTTGTCCCTCTTTATGCAAATACTCCTTTGTTCTCTACCTCCTGCATAGTTTCCCTTCAAGATTTGTAGGTGGCATTCAGGCAGCAGACAAGAATATTGAGAAAAATGCAGGATGCCAGAGGACCTGCTAAATATTTGCATGATGAGCATGATGAAGAGCAAGTTGACCTTGATGGTGATGAAGAAGAGCTAGACAAAATAATGAATGAGGAAGCAAAGAATGAGGGAGATGTTGAAGAGGAAGAGAAAAATGATGGTTAAGAAGGCCTTGATCTTGAATTAGCAGAGGATGAAGGATCTAGTTCACAGGATGAACAAGAGGCTGACCAAGATGCCAATGTGTCAAATGTGGACCCTGAAAAATTATCTGAAGATGATGCCAATAATGATACTATAGAGGATGCCTTGCTTGCAGAAGGTAATGGCGAGAAGGATGATAAGGACAAAGAAGAGTGTAATGATGAGGAATTGTTAGCACGCCCTCCACATGGTACTGAAGTGTTTGTTGGTAATTTACCTCGGAATATAACCAAGGAAGATTTAACAAGTCTTTGTGAGCAGCATGGAGAGGTTTTTGAGGTAAATGTTTTATCTTCTATTTTTAAATGAATTTTTTTCCCTTATTCTTGGCTAGTTTCTTCATATTGATTTTCGTTGTACTAAAATGTCGTGATTTTTAACAGGTTAATATAAATTCATTATAAACTATAATAGGATGCACTAAAAGTGACTAAGCATAAATAGTTTTGGAACTAAATAAGTATGTTTCTTGCAAGGATGAAGATTCCTAGTCTTCTTGAAGGTAGCCATCTCCTAGAAGAAATTTATTGAAAAGGATCCTATAAGTAAAGGTTATGTTTTGTGAAAATTTATAACCCTATTAGACTTCAGGGATTTCAATGAGTATATAATTAAAAATTGGGTGTTCTATCGAAGGATATATTTATCTCACGATGGTTTACATTTTCATATTGCATTTGTGGAAGCATTTTTGTTCTAAAATTGCCATTTCAGAAATATTGAATGACAATATTGGTGGCATCTATTTGCCACTCAAATATTTGTTTTGCTAAGGAAAAACTTACATGGAAATCCAATGGTTGTTTCTCCACATTTGTGGATGTCATCCCTCATAATTCCATTGGCATAGTATAGTGCACCCACCTAGGGGGATTCTAACCATGTTTGTACTAGCATGGAACTAGGCAATTGCATGATAACATTGGTGACAATATACATACATTATTTTATTGATACCCATTTGGAGTTGTTATCTACATTTATGCTTGATTTGAAGGTTGGGTATGCTAGCTTGATTGTTGTTCTAGATAGAGTACAATGGAACTCTCTAATGATGGACAAAATAAATGCTTGAGTACAATTTGTTTGATGTTTTTTTTCTAGAGTTGTTATCCACATTTATGCTTGAGCTTAAGGTTGGGTATGCTAGCTTGGTTATTGTTTTGGATGGAGAACAATGGAATTCTCTCATGAGGGACAAAATAAATGTGCCTTGCTTTAAATTTGTGGACAACATCCCAAACATAAGCAGAGTCCACTACACATCTTATAAGAATTTTATTGCACATAAAAAACTTGGTAATTAAAGGAATGAGACCTAGGAAACCCTAGCAGGTCACAGTTCAACCCAGGCATCCCAAGAGGCATCACAAAGTGCCTGAGCAGGAAAAAGAGAGGTCAATACCTAGATCTAATAGCCCACAAGGTCATAGTTCAGTTCTATCAGCCTCAATAGGGTCACAACTGAGCTCATGCTCCCAAACAAATATCACAGCTCTGTAAAATAACACACAGAGATTAGGACCCTGTCCTATCAGAGGTCACAAATAAGTTTAAATAGCCCTAGAGGTCACTATTTTGTCCTAGAATAGATCACACCTTATTCCAAGTAGCCCTAGCAGGTAATAATTCACAAAAGTTCTCTTTGTTACTTGTAAAATGTATGTACTTAATCATTATGGTTTCTTTTCATGAAATCTATTAATGCAAACCTCTTATTACAAGACAGAAGTACTTCCCTTGCTGAAGCAGCACAAGATCCTATAATTCACTCACACAGATTCTCGACTTGCCAATAATAGTATTCACAGTTCCATTCAAAAGCTGAGGTGTTGTGCAAATTATCAAGCCTTGAGATATACAACATCCATTGAAGAACTTGAAAATACTTTGGTGTCCAAGATGCGGAAGGATGGAAATTATTACATTGCACTTCATTTAAGGTAGGGTAAATAACTTCATGATGTAGTGTACACAATGAAAAATGAATCAGTGATATGCTTATAGAGTCCACCACACATGTTTTTAACCTTTTGTCATGCAACGGGTGTAGATATGAATATGTGTGCACATCATATTTCATCTATTGATTTTCTAGTTTGATTCCTTTATTCTCACAATGGTGTAGATATGAGAAGGACATGCTGTCATTCACTGGCTGTATGCATAACTTGACATCAGAGGAAGCAGAAGAACTTCAGCAAATGAGATATGAATTCAATCACTAGAAGGAGAAAGATATCGATGGTGAGGAGAAAAGGACATAAGGAGGTTTTCCTATGACTCCTCGTGAGTCTGCACTTCTTTTGAAAGCCTTAGGATTTCCATCCACAACAAACATTTACATTGTAGCAGGGGAAAATTTTGGGAATGGCAGCATGAAAGTTTTGTATGATGAATTTCCAAATATCTTTACCCATTCAACTCTAGCTACAGAAGAGGAGTTAGAGACTTTTGAAAACTATCAGAACAGGCTTGCCACATTGGATTATATTGTAGCTCTAGAAAGTGATGTTTTTGTTTATAGTTATGATGGGAACATGGAAAAAGAAGTGCAAGGGCATAGGAGGTTTGAAGGTTTAAGGAAAACTATCAGTCTAGATAGGTACCTCTTAATATTTTCAAAGCTCAATTTTGTTACCATGCTTATAAATTCGTTATGCTTCAGAAATTTTTACTAATTGGGTTGTATGATAGGAAAAATCTAGTGAAACTGACAGATAAGTTGGATCAAGGTCAGATTTCATGGAAGAAATTTGTATCCAAAGTGAAAAAGTTACACTCTGACCGACAAGGAGATCCTTATCCAAGATAATTTGGGGATTCCCTAAAATTGGAGGAAAAATTCTATGCCAATCCCTTACCAGGTTGTATATGTGAGAAGCATTGAAGATTGAACATGCATGAAAGCTAAGCATGTGTATTGGAGAGAATTAGAATCATTTTCTTGTTGTCATATGAGCTTCGGGGAGAAAATCCAAAGTTTGTTCTGCCTACAACAAAATTCCTTACTTCTCATGCAGGAGAGAATCCTTTGCAACTAAGCCATGAGGAGAAAGATTGAAATATATTTTTTCATCTAAAAGTGAACATTTGCATTAGAGGAAATTTGGGGTCTAAAATGGGCCTTATAAGAAAACGTGCCAAAATAAGTTTTTATGAGTTGGAATTCAAGAACCAATAGAATTTCAATAAAATAAGTCAACCATAATGGTTGAATTGACATATTTGTCATTAAAAAAACTACTTTTTTTGTTCGTATTTTCGACATATCTCATTGTGA